>PVJC01030855.1:7644-21051 GCA_004026665.1 Murina feae
CATTGACTGGCTTATTTCACTTAGCATTATGTTCTCCAGCTCCATCCATACTCCTGCAAATGCTAAGAACTCCTTCCTTTTTACAGCAGCATAGTATTCCATTGTGTAGATGTACCACAGTTTTCTAATCCATTCATCTGCTGATGGGCACTTAGGCTGTTTCCAAATTTTAGCTATGGTAAATTGTGCTGCCATGAACTCACTCATCTATGGATAATAATAACCATTATAACTGGTGAACAAAAATGGATACAGAGGCAGAGCAGCATCAAACAGACTGTCTAATTACAGCAACAAGGACAGGAACATTGGGGGGGGTAACAGATCAGCCAAGGGACTTTGGTGCATGCATTTAAGCATAAATAATGGACACAAAACACTGGGGGGTAGGGGAGGCAGGCAGAAGGGCAGGGGAAAAAAGAGATATATGTACCAATCTTTGTAAAACCTTATGTAATAAAAAAAATAAAAATTAAAAAAAAAGAAATTAACACAACTTCAAATTATTAGTTGTTTCTCTCATTCCTAGCCTAGTTCTTAAAAGTAAAGCCTGGAAGAGAGAGGGGAAGTCAACATTTACCGTGCACCTGTCCAGTGAACATTAGCACTCTGTAAGTTATCTCATATAATCACCGTAAACTTATGAGAAAATATTTTTCTCAATACATAGATGTAATGGAGTCTTAGAGGCCCTAAGGATTAGATCAGAGCTGCAAGTAACCTAAGATATACTCTCTTATGAAACCTGGCATGGGAGTGATGCTCTACACAGCAGAATCCCTAAAATGCTTGTTAAAAACTGAAGATTTCTGTGCCCTTACTCACACATGTTTAATTTCAATCTCTTTTTTAAATTGTTTTTAGAGAGAGAGGAAGGGTGAGGGAGAGAGGGAGGAAAGGAGGGAGGGAGGGAGGGAGGGGGGAGAGAGAGAGAGAGAGAGAGAGAGAGAGAGAGAGAGAGAGAGAGAGAAACATCGATGTGAGAGAGAAACATTGATCTGTTTCCTCCTGCATGCATCTCCACTAAGGATTGAACCTGCAACTGGGTATGTGCCCTGACTGAGAATTGATCCCATGACCTCATGATGTACAGGATGACACTCTAACCAACTGAGCCACACCAGCTAGGATTAATTTCAATCTGTTGATAGCAGCAATTTTAATAAGTCACCCACTGCCATGAAGAACCATTGACTTACTTGTTAGGATCATGGACTCTGAAGTTAGGCCTGGGCCTGGTTTTACTATGTCCTAGATATGTGATCCTGGCATATTACTTAACCTTTTGAGACCATCTATCTTGTCCAATTCAGGGAGAGAGCAGAACCTTAAAGGCTACTGTAATGATGAAATAATGAATGCTTAGTGCCATGTAATTATTATTGTCTACTCTATAAGACATTACCTTTATTTCCTCTTTGCTTTCTCATTCAGTTTGGGCATTCACTGTTTTTGGTTGCTCTCCCATCACTCTACTGAAAACAGCCAAGCAAATATCATAAGTGGCCTCCTTGCTAAATCCAATGACCTCATTTCCAATCTCTCATGCAGTTTTGTACCTGTTTTGTCCATTATTTATTCATTATAACTATAACTGTTCACCTACTCTGTGCCACACACTAGGTTGGGTATAAGGTGTACGATAGTGAATACAGTAGGTGTAATCCCTGCCTTCATGGAGCTTTCAAGCTTATGTTGAAACAGTGATTGCAATACGTAACCAAATAGAAGTATATCAACAAACTGGAGGCCTGGTGCACGGGAGGAGAGGGGGGTCCCTCAGCCCGGCCTATGCTTTCTCACAGTCTGGGACCCCTCAAGGGATGTCCACCTGCTGCAAAGGCAGGAGAGGCTACTGTCACCACTGCTGCACTCACTCGCCAGCCATGAGCCTGCTGGCAAGCCTGGCTTGTGGCTGAGTGGCACTCGCCCTGTGGGAGCACACTGACTACCAGGGAGCAGTTCCTGCATTGAGTGTCTGCCCCCTGGTGGTCACTGTGCATCATAGTGACCGATCGTTCTGCTGTTGGGTCAATTCACTCATTAGCCTTTTTTTGTATAGAATTATACAATTAAGGAAAAATTCAGCATGCCCTAAAAAGAGAATGTTAGAAAGGATATTTTATCAAAGAGGGGCATAGAAGGTCTGAGAACAGAGAAGTCAGGTATGGAAAGAGTCATTTCCACAGAAAGAACAGCAGCATATGGGAAGACCCTGAGGCACATTGAATGAAATAAAAGAATATCTGTGTAGCTGGACAAGAGGAAGGGTGGTGTATAAGGAACAGACTTAGGCTTAGCCATGCCGAGCCCTGTAAATCATCATGAAGGTTTGGTCTGAATTCCAAAGGCAACTCGGGCCATTGGAGGACTTTGAGCCAATGACTGTAGCTGTGATTTGAAGGATGGATTAGAAGGGTGGGAGGAAGGGGGGGAAGAAGTTGAGAGATCAGTTGGCAGTTGGTTTGGGGAGTTTGGATTTAGATGCTGAAAGTGGATGCAAACACACAAGTAAGAGAATCTGAGATATACTTTCAGTGGAAATTGAGAGAATTCAGAGATCAATTGGATGGGGAAAATAAAGAAGGTGCCACAAGTTGCTCCCAAACTCAGGTTTGAGCAACTGGTTGGATAGTAGATCCATTTACCAAGAAGAGGCACTAAGTCACTCTCTGAGCGGTCTGTGGTTCTAGAAATCACCAGGTTATTCCAATGGCTAGCCCTGGTTGAGAAGAGCCAACCTAGAGAGGTGGCATAGAGAATAGTAGTGAAGTTCATGACTAATAATTATTTTTCTTTGGAGAGAGCTTTCCTTGTTTAACTCTTGTTACCAGGTAAATTTGGTTCCTCCTCTATAAAAGGGAAATAACAGCAGAGTTTACGTCATAGGGCTGTTATAAGGTGTTAATCTTATAAAACATTTAGAGCACTTCCAAGCTACCATTTTTAGATCAGTCAGTTGAATAAGGCAAGTGCTTTCACATCTCTAAGTTCTTGCCTTCTCTTTGCTTGATGTGTTCATCTTTCCTTTTCCATGTGGCGGTTTTCTCTATTCTCTTCAGAGACAGCTTCCTTGACTATCTACACCCCTTACCATCACCGACCTCAGCCAATCATCGGGGCCATTTCTCCTGCTTGCATGATCATAGAACTCAACTGCCGTGTTAGAGTTACTTATTTGTTTGTCTCCTAAACAAGGCTTGGAAGACGTAGAGATAGCTGGCCTTGTCAAATACAAGTTTATATCCACAGAACATAGTCGGATGCCATAGCCTGAAGCCCGGAATACATTAATTGGATTTAATTGAATTTAGCAAAATTAAAAGAATGATACCCTCAGGGAACGAATCTCACAAACTGTCTTGCTTAATTAATTATATGGTATCATATGGATGCAGACACAGCAAGTTACACCGAAGAGATATAAAAACTTTACCCTAAATAGCTATTGAGGACCAAAGTTAAGCTTATACCAGTCATGCCAAACATAACACCTTTGTTATCTACCTCTCACCTCTGCTTTCGTCCTGACTGATGCAGAGCCCATGCCTTTCTGAGGAACAGAAGGAGGAAGGGGGTTGGAGAGGAAGAGATACACTCCTACAACTTGACAAAACCGCTATGTGCTGGAACAAGCATGCTCAGGCTAATTTGGTTCCCTCTAACCATTAAGCCTGGTATAGACAGTCCGAACACTAGTAGGCAAATACCAATAATAGTATAGGCATAAGCGAGTCACCCCAGAACAACCTTTGTAAAAGACCCATGATTTTTACCATGTCCTGCATGGGAGCAGAATTGTATTTCTTTTATGCTAATGCTTCTTGAGCCTTCAACCTCCAGAAAGCATGAATGCCGTACTGGTCATGCATTTTAAACCAAAATAATTTCAGAGCTTTATCTCACTCATGCAAATGCTTCCAGGGCCTTCAATCTTTAAAAAAGATGCAGAAGGTACTGATCATATATTTTAAACTAAAATCACTTAATAAAGGGTTTATATCCCTGAGCATATAAAAGTTGAAAAGGACTTTTCACTCTATTCTTTAATCTCAAGGCAAATGGGATAGTAGGAAGCACCTTGACATGTCTGAGCTGACAGTTTTTGGAACCAAACAGACCTGTGTCCAAATCCTTACTCATCCTCTTTTTAGTTCTGTGCTCCTTAAAGTTGATAACAATGATGATAATAACAGTTAATACATGTTTACTCCGTGCCAGACCCTGTTCTACGTTTTTTACATATATTAGCTTATTTTATCCTCAAGGAAAATGAAACTCACAAGGAAGACACTACTATCATATTTTACAGTGAAGGAAACTGAGACACAAGAAGTTTCAGTAACTGGTACAAGCTAGTAAACGGCAGAGCCAGATTCAAAACCAGGCAATGTAGGACTTAAACCCCTGTAGTCTCTGGCTCCAGACACCCATGCTTGTATCCACTGCATTTCCCTGCCCCATATGCTCAGAGGCATATAATCTGATTTTCGAATCTAAGTTTTATTGTCTGTAAAGTGGGTGTGATGAGGCTAACCTCAGTGGGGTCTGAAGGAGATGATGTGTGTATAATCCTAGACCCCACAGATTATGTCAAGTGCTTTTAGTTTTCAACTTGCAGACTCCTATTACCAGAACTCTACGAAAATGCTAATAAAATTCTGAGGTTTCAGAATGCCCAAGAAGAGCAAATATATGCATGGACTGGATAAAGTGGAGGGTTTAAAATTTGCTTTTCAGAAATTTTGATCCAGAAAATAGTCTTAGCTTATAAATCAACTCTCTCAATACTTCTAAGTAAATGGTGGCTTTTGTTACCAACAGAAGCCTACCAACAGGTGACAATCAGCTAAAGAAAGGTGCCAGTCAAAAGCTGGGAGAGCCCAGAAGGACACCAATTATTTAGACCTGGAGGAGCCAGTTAGAAAAGTCTTTGAAGGGTGATGAAAACATTTCCAAGAAGAGAAGAAGGAAGACTAATGTAATGAGAGAAATTTGCATGATCAAAGGACACAGGTGTGAGAACTCACTTCACCCAGGGTTAGAGAACAGGCACTGAACTACAGCAAGAATGAAGAAGGCCTGGGAAGCTGGACTGGGGAGTTCTTGAATATCACGCTATGGAAAGTGTGCTTGATTCTGGGAGCCATCAAGAGTTTTTGAGGGAAGGTCGGAGATCAACCAAAGGACTTGTATGCATGCATATAAGCCTAACCAGTGGATGCAGACAACAGGGGAGTGAGGGCATAAGTGTGTGTGTTGGAGGGGAGAGGGGAGGGGTAATAAGGACACACATGCAATACCTTAATCAATAAAGAAATTTAAAAAATTAAAATAAAGATAATAAAAATAAAAAGAGTTTTTGTAAGGAAAGGAAGTCAACTGGCCTGGGCTTTAGTAAGACAATTTGTGGAGTGCTGCATGTGGATTAAACTAAAGAGCATAAACATTAGGGAGACTGCTTTTGAGGTAGAATGTATAAAGGACCATTTAATTTTTTTATATATTAATATATTAAAATATACACCAAAATACACCAATATATAAAAACCTTAAAGAGAAGGGCCAAAAGTTATTTGTCACTAGACCAGCGTGGAAATAAATCTTTACTACCTCTAAAGAAGATTAAACTACGAAATTGTAGTAGTTAGCAAAACTGTCACAGAAAAACTCAGAGATGCAAAGAAATGTAATTACGCACATATTTCCACCAGAGCACGGAATCTGAACACTGTGGATGAAGTAAGCAAAGAAGCAAACAACTTGTTCAAAGCCTGAGAAGGCCCATGCTTTTTTCACCAAGAGCCAACATATTTTTCTTTGAATTAGCTCTCATATTTCCTTAAAGAGAATTTGATAGTAATGTGGAAAACTTCAACCCAATATGAGTAAACTGGTTATGTCAAAATGACAAGTCACTGAACTTTTGACCCACACACCCAGAAAAGTGGAGAGAGAGAATGTTTCAGAAGAATCAAGTTTAAATAGAAAATGGCTTATCACTTCCCCACCATACACATTTGGCGTTGGGAGAATGGAAGCTTGAGTAACTTAATGTCCATAGTGGTCATTGATGCACTTATATAACCCAAAACCTAATTCTATTTCTTCAAGGTCCCTCTCAAGACCCACTTTCTAAGCGACATGACCTCTTATTAAATTTCTTTCCCTGTATTGTTCATTCTCAAGTATGCAAATGGGTAAGTAGTCTAAATATTTATTTTTCTCAAAGATGGCTTTTTAACTACTTTTAAAATAATTTATACGTACACAGTTTGTTTCCTCAATATAACTGTAAGTATTTTAATAATGGGAATATTAGGATATAATCTGTATTTTTTTTCCATCAGGCCTAAGTGGCATGTAAAAATTAAAAACAACAAACAATCTACTCTAATAAAGGAGTAATATTGAAATTGACCATTTCTCTGGGATGCCTAAGCCACGCCCACCAGCCAATCAGAGCAGCTGTATGCAAATTAACCCAGCCAATATGGAGGCCAACCACCACGGAACTAGATCAAACAGGAGGCTTCTGTTGCACCAGGAGTATACTGTCTGCCTAGGCTGGCTGGGCCTCTCTCTGCCCAAGGCAACATAGTTGCAATTATAGAAGCCACAGAGCTGAAGCAAACAGGAGGCTTCTGTTGCACCAGCGATGGAGGAAACTGTCTGCCTAGACCGGCTGGGCCTCTATTAAGGCAACGTTGTTTCAATTATAGAAGCCACGGAGCTGAAGCAAACAAGAGGCTTCATTACCTGCCTAAGCCTGGGCTTAAAGCAACAGTGTTTCAATTATAGAAGATAAATAAACCCCAGAAACCTGATTCCAGCAAGCCTTGCTGGGATGTTGGGTCAATGGGAGCTGTGGGCAGCCTGAAAGCCTGAAAATGGCCTTCAGCCCATCACCCAGGCTGGCCAGGCACCCCAGTAGGGACCCAAACCCTGAAGGGACTGTGGGCAGCCTGAAAAAAGCCCTCAGCCTGTCACCCAGGCTGGCCAGGCACCCCAGTAGGGACTCAAACCCTGAAGGGACTGTGGACAGCCTGAAAACGGCCTTCAGCCCATCACCCAGGCTTGCCACATCCCAATGGGGTGAGGGTGTCCACTGGGGGGCTTGACCAGCCTGCAAACAGCCATCAGCCCCTCACCCAGGCTGGCCAGGCATGCCAGCAGGTGGACATCCCCTGAGGGGTGACAGACTGCATGCGAGGACCTTAACAATGCCATCCGTGTGTTCATCATTGTTTCAAGAGTTGTATGCATATGAGCCCACTTAGTCATCACAATTACATGAAGTAGATATTGTTATTCTTATCATTTATACTTGAGGAAACTCAGTCACAGGAAAGTTAATCATATTAACCACAATTGCATAGCCAGTGAGTGCATGATCCCAGTCAGTCTGACTCCAGATCTGTTCTCCAAAGTATCCTTTAATATTTTTTTCCTTGAATTCAAATTCCAAAGGAAAAACAGACTTGAAAATTAGAGGCCTTAGTTAGAAAATGGGTACAAGATTTGGGGTCAAGTAAGGTTGCCTTTTCAAAAAATTGAGAAATAAACTTCCATGATCTCTGCAAATTTTGTAGCTCATCATAGCAAGTGTCTTTGATATGGACACCCAAACAAACATGGCATTCCAGACCTCTGCCTCTGCTGTCTGTCTTGATGTGCTATCATTCATTGAGATTTGAAAATGGATGTGAGTAAAGTAGATACGGTAGTAGTAAGTAGTAGGAGCCTCCCAGACAGAAGACATTTCCACTCTTTACTAAACAGTCAACTCTTCTCACTTTCTGCATAGCTAAAGCTGTGATGGGTCTGTGAAAAGAGGATGAAGAACAGTCTAAGTGCCCCCAGAGGAGTTTAGAGCATAGAATAGAACATCAGTGGGTCTGGCATCATTCTCTGGTACCAAGTTCCCTCATCACCCACTGCAATAAGTACCTGCCTTCATTTGCATCCTTTAAGCCAGCCCCACTGGAAAGTAGGGCTGAGCTGTGAGTGCCACAGGTACCCTCTGCACTTTGCCCTGGTCGTTGAGGCTTGTTTCTATGTAGTCTTCTCTCTGTATTTGACTTAGATTTTTCTTAGCTTTGCCTTGGCTTCTTTCCAGCTCTTACATCTCAGAGTATTCTCTTTGCTGGTTCTATCGTTCAGACTTGGTCCACTTGGCCATCTACCCATATTCTTATGAAGAAAAATTTGACAATAGGAAGTTTGACAATATCACATCAGAATACAAACTCTGCCCCAACCTGCATCTTTATTAATTCTTATCCTTACCATATCTAACACATACCATGCACAAGGCTTATTTTGAGGGTAGAGAAAGTTTATACATCTGAATTCCTATTTGGTAGGCCTTCAGTAATCACATATGAAATGTGCTATCGGACCATTGTTCAACTGTTTACAAAGATGGCTACAATTCTGATTCTTGTGTACATGCCTCTTTGTAATGCAACTTTGCTACTCCTGGTATCCTAAATAATAAAAGAGAAATATGTAAATTGACAGTCCCTCTGCTACATCAACAGCCAATCAGGAGTGAGTATGCAAATTAACTGGACAAAGATGGTGGGTTAATTTGCATACACAGGTGTCAGGTGGAGAGCCGGCAGCTTGGGGGGATGTGGCTTCCTCAGTTGCTCCCCCCAAGTTGCCAGATGGAGAGCAGAGTGGGAGAACTGGTGGCTTGGAGAGCTTGGCAGAGAGGGAGGCCATGGGATGGAGACAGAACAGGAAGGGAAACCAAGAGAGTGGGGAGCACCAGGAATTCTGGGAATAGTAGTTCTGGTGGCAGCCCCAGGACTGGAAGTGAAAACCCAGAGTGCAGGGAGCATCAGAAATGCTGGGAATCACAGTTCTGGTGGCAGATGGATCTCCTAGACACCAGAGCAAAGTAAGCCTGGAGCAAGTTACTGATGTGGTGGGGGATGGAGGGAAAGCAAAGGTGAGAGACATAAGTAAAATCAGAGTGTCTAGGAAAAATTAAAGAGAAGATATTCTAAAACTTCCAGGAAATTTCCACCAATGAAGCAAAGTAAAAAAAAAAATAAAAAATGCCTCTATTATTCTGTGAGCAATAAACCAAACTGAGGTGGGGTCTCAGACAATTCACTCATATGCTTGCAAAGACAGACAGAAACTCCCAGATTGGAGAGGGTGCAGGTTGGGCTGAGGGACCCCCACACCCCCCATGTATGAATGTCATGCACTGGGCCTCTAGTTAAGATATAAAGTCTATTTCCCCTTCCTTTGAACATAACCTGGCCCTGTGACTTGATTTAACCAACGAGAGGCCCAGTGCACAAAATTTGTATGTGTGTACTGTCCCTAGGCCTGGCCTGAAATCAGGGCCATCTTCCCTGGCTTCCCGCAGCTGGCCCCGCCCCCCACCACCACTCAACCCTGGTTTCCCTTTCACCATTGGGTGATCAGTGCCTGATGGCTGAGGGAAGGGACTAAGAGGTTGGCTGTTCCCACCCATTTGCTGGCCCCACTCCTGCTGCAGGTCACCCTCTGTATGTGGAGTGACCAGCGGGGTGGGGGCCTTGGCCTGGTACTGC
The DNA here is from genome assembly GCA_004026665.1 of Murina feae. Classification (NCBI taxonomy): domain Eukaryota; kingdom Metazoa; phylum Chordata; class Mammalia; order Chiroptera; family Vespertilionidae; genus Murina; species Murina feae. The sequence goes on from PVJC01030855.1 coordinate 17,220, forward strand.
CTGCATCCCCTGCCACCCACCCCCAGTTCTCCATTCACCATTAGGCAATCAGAGTCTGCCAGCTGAGGAAAGGGACCAAGAAGTGGTCAGTGCACCTCATAGTAACTAGTCCAGTGGTAATTCTGGTTGTTCCACCTTTAGAGTCAATTTGCATATTACCCTTTTATTATATAGGAATGGAGGCCTGGTGCATGGGTAGGGACTGGAAGGCAGCCCTGATGGGGGCCCTGGATCAGGGTGGAGGACTCCTCATTGGGGGGTGGGGCCAGCCAGGGTGAGGGGCATGGGTGGTTTGCAGGCCAGCTATGCTCCCATTGGGGTGGGGGTCCCCCTGGGGGTTGGGGCCCTGCAGCCTGGATGAGGGGCCACAGTTCTGGTCTCTGATCATTCTGGTCATGACAGCATTATGGTTGCTGGCTATATATATATATATATATATATATATATATATATATATATATAGACGAGAGGCCTGGTGCACAAAAATTTGTGCACTTGGGAGGGGTCCCTCAGCCTGGCCTGTGCCCTCTCGCAGTCTGGGACCCCTCGGAGGATTTACACCTGCTGGCATGCCTGGCCAGCCTGGGCGAGGGGCTGTGGGCTGTTTGCAGGCTGACCAAGCCTCTTCAGGGTTTGGGTCCCTACTGGCCAGCCTGGGTGAGGGGAAAGGGCCATTTCTGGTTGCCCACAGCCCCTTCAGCGTTCAAGTCCCTACTGGGGTGCCTGGCTTGAAGCAGGTATATGGGATTTATTTAACTTCTATAATTGAAACTTTGTTGCCTTGAGTAGAGCTCAGGGCCCACAGGGCCCTGGCTTCCTCCATTGCCCAGGGCAACTCTACCTCTGTCCCTAAGCCATCTTAGTTGAGTTAATTTGCATATTTGCTCCTGATTGTTTGGTGGGCATAGCCTGTGGGTTTAAGGGAGTGAGGGTTAATTTGCATATTACTCTTTTATTAGATTAGATAGAAGACAGCAGAAGGGACATCATAGGGCTTCAAAGCCTCAGCCTCAAAAGGCCTTTCAGCTTCTGCTCTCAGGCTCTTGCTGCCCTAAGACCATCACATAAGGAAGCCCTGGCCAGCCTCCATGAGGATGAGAGACACTCTCAGGCAGCAGGTGGAAGCGGCCTCCAGATGTGTGAGTGAGGCCCTCCAGCCTCAGCTGTGCTGCCAGATGACTGAAACCAAACCAGAGACATAGGAAAGACCAGCAAAAGAATCACCATTTTTTGTATAAAACAAACGGAGTAAATCCAGCCAATTAATACACAACTGTCACCACATGAAAAGGTACTGTTATTGAACTTTAAGTCTAACAGCATACAAATGTTTCTCTTACATATCTACAGTAATTGCCTATGCTTTTTCATTTAACTGTTTTAAAAACTCCACATATCCCCATGTTCTGTCCTATTTACAGTACAACTCGCTAAGCAATTTCTGCTGCTCTTCTTTACAACCAGAGAACTATAGATGCACAGGATCACCCCACCCCCAGCTATGGTAGCCTTGACAAGAGAATCCAGCTCTTCGTCACACAGATCTCAAGCTGCGAGTGGCATGGAGGGACCAACTATCCTTTGAGATCCTTGAGACCATTGCCTGCTACTCCAGCACCTCCACAGTGAGGCAGTCCAGGATTGCAGCTTATACAGGGCACAGGCCTGGCTGAGGGGCCTCACCCCCACCCCTGAGTGCACAAATGAATGAAATTGAAAACACATAATAGCCAAACATGTAAGATGAGGTTAAATTAATAGAACTAAAACAACTATATTAGGGGGAAAAATGGTTTGAAATTAATTACCTCAGTTTCTACTTTAAGGAACTAGTAAAAAGAAGAGTAAACCACAAACTAAGGAAGAGAAAGTATATAATAAAGATCAAAGTAGAAGACAACGAAAAAGAAAAATAATTCTAAGAAATCAATTAAATAAAAAACTTGTTCTTGAGAAAATTAATAAAACGAACAAACTTCTCAAAAGAGACATCAGAAAAAGAGAAAAGAAACAACCAAAATCAGGAATGAGAGAAGTGACACTATAAGTTCTACTAATATCAAAAGTAAAATAAAAAGATGTTATGAATTTTTGCCAATAAATTAAAAAAACTCAATGAGATGTATAAATTTTTTAATAATAGGAGCTACTAGAGTTCATTCACAAAGAAATAGACGGAAAATGAATAGACCTGTCTCTATTAATAACTTAACCCTGTTTTTCAAATGCAATCTATTCAAAAAGTTGAATGAAAATCATTTTCACAAAGAAAACCCTAGAACCAGAAGGTTTCACTGGTGAATTCTACAAAAATATTTAAGCAAGATCTGATACCTCTTATAAACAAACTCTTCTAAAAAGTTGAAGAGGAGGTGATACTTCCCAACTCATCCTATGAGGCTAGCATTACTGTGATACCAAAACCAGGTAAAGACAGTAATGGAAACTAAAAACCAACATCCCCTTTGAGCACAGATGTAAGAATTCTTAACAAAACTTTAACAAGTTGAGTGTGGCGCTATAAAAAGAGGTTAAGAGCACAGGACCAAGTGGGATTCCTCCCAGAAGTACATGTTGGAAGAGCAAGGAGGCTGGCGTGGTTAGACTGAGTGAACTGGGAAAGTAAAATGAGGCCTGAGAAGTAAAGGGAATCAGACCATGTGTTACAGATCGTGTGACTTAATGGGTTCTAGTGGCCCTAAACTAAATGAAGAATACAGTGAGAATTTGAGGTGTCTTCATAGGCAGGCAGGGAAGATCTGGGCAGAGGAGAGGAATATCATAGAGAAAATTGCCACCCTCATTGTAAGGACTTGGATTTTTAATCTGAGTGAGAAACTTGGGGAAACATTACAGGATTTTGGACACAGGAGTGATAGATCATTTGACTGTGTTTTAATGATGTATTTTGTTGAAAACATATTTTATTAGAGCATGGTTGGACTCAGAGGGGGCCAAATAATAATATGCAAATCAAAGTATTTTGTAAATTATAAACAAGCAAATTATTAATATTTAATCAATATTGCAATAACTTAGTCACTTTCTTAGTCATAGGGTACCATATCTGATGAGCTGCTCCTCGTGTACTTCTTACAAATAAGAGTCCTCTGATAGAATACATTTTGGTGAAGAGGGGTCACAGAGGAATGTGGGGATCCCTGCTTGGTTGTGAGCGATCTTGCAACTGAGTTCACCAAACCCTTTTATTACATGACCCTGAGTTTTATTTTCAAAACAAAATGTCATGCTGAATGGTGGGGCCCAAGAATAATACTCCATTCTTTAATGTGCTATGCTAGGTCCTGACTTGACTGTGATGAACAAAAACACACGACTGTATTTAACATTTTCCCCAAGAGCTGGTCTCCCCTGAACCAGCCACCTACAGTCCTTGCTCTCCTGACTGATGGTATCAGAGATGTGTTGCAGGGTTTAATTCCAAGTGCCAGAGTAAGCCAGAAGCTTCCTCCATCCACTACTGGGCACAACAGGGAAGTGAGTTCTCAGGGCCTTAACATATTGAAAAAGATGTTTATCTACAACTAGGGGCCCGGTGCACAAAAATTTGTGCACTCGGGGTGGAGGGAGTCCTTCAGCCTGGCCTGTGCCCTCTCACAGTCTGAGACCCCTCAATGGATGTCCTATGATGGCCCCAGTCTGCCAGGCGCCTTGTGTGTGTATGTGTGTGTGTGTGTCACCACTGGAGACCTGCCCCCAGCCGCATCTGAGGCTCGGAGCAGTCCTCCTGTGTGTGTCTACCTGCTGGGGGCCTGTCCCCAGGCACACCATCAAGGCTTGGAGCAGGCACCCCCTCTATGTTGATCTCTCA
>PVJC01030856.1:0-20941 GCA_004026665.1 Murina feae
TACATATGCACTATACATGTGCAATAAAAATGCATATACCATTATTTTCTATTTACTTTCACTCAGAAGATATATTAACTATATATCCTTTTAAAATATTTATTAATCCTTCTGCTTTTAAATATTTTTTTCATGTTAAAAGATGTAGTTTAGCCCTAACTATTTTGGCTCAGTGGATAGAGTATAGGCCTGTGGACTGAAAAATCCTGGGTTTGATTCTGGCCAAAGGCACATGCCCAGGTTGCAAGCTCAATCCCCCCTAGTAGGGGGCATGCAAGAAACAGCCAATATCAGTGCTTCTCTCTCATCATTGATGCTTCTATCTCTCTATTTCTCTCCCTTTCTCTCTGAAATCAATAAAAAAAATGTATAAAAAAAGGTGTAGGTCTAGTTAGTTTATTCTAAATGTCCTATAGTATTTTACTGTATTAAAACACAGTCATACAGTGGTGGCTGCAGAAACTTCCAGCTTCGAGCTGGGCCCACAGCTTCTGCACAAAATAATTGATGGCATTTGTGGCTGAATTTATCCTGTCTATCAGGATTATCAGAGTGTTAGGGGTTCCACAGAATCGAATATATTATATATGTTTTGGAATATATTACCACATTTTTCAAAGCTGTAGTTGGTAAAAATTTATCTGATGAGGAGTTATCTCACCAATTGAATCAGTCAAATTCATTTAATCAAGATGCTATCATGAAATGCTTGAAAAGTAGAAAAGATGAAATTAATCAGGCTTGGTTAGAAGAAATAGTTGATATTTCCTCTGCATAGTTATAGGATTCTGATTGCCACTTAAAGCTTACACTTTCTTGTGACAAGATTGCTACATTACAAACTCAACTTTTTGACCTTCACCTAGACATAAAATGATGTCAAACTGTATTCTGTTGAAATAAATAATGAAGAGCTGCAGACTCTAATAAATCCTTGGAAGCAGCTAATAAGGTCATCCTGCAGTTGAAATAACTGGACATGATGAATATCATCAACATTATCCACTTCCGTTGCTACAACTGATATGACCGAGTAAATACTGTGTTCAGAAAACATGCAATATATTATAATGCCAAGCTGAGAAAACAGCCCAGTTGAGATTACAGAGATAAAAATACATTCAACTTCCCTAAAAGACAGGAAATTACATGGTTGACAGGATATCAACCTCCACCATTAACTAGCCATGTGACCTAGGAGCACTAAAACTTTGCATCAGTTTCTATATCCATAAAAAGAAGATGATTCTCATACCTAATATTATCTAGGTTTCTGGGAAGAATGGATAAGAGAGTGGTATAAAACATTGAGAACAGCAGCAAGCTCATAGCAAGTATAAGCCATCATTACTATTATTAACTATCTGTAATAAACTTGCCCATATTTTATGTGTAATATATTGCCTTATTATTTGAAATTAGAGTCCCGGTGCACGAAATTCATGCACCCGGGGGGGGGGGAGGTTGTCCCTCAGCCCAGCCCTCTCCAATCTGAGATCCCTCAGGGGATGTCCAACTGCTGGTTTAGGCCTGATCTCTATGGCATATCACTCTCACAATCCAGGACTGCTGTCTTCCAACCACTGCCTGATTGTCCCTAACTGCTTCTGCCTGCCAGTCTGATTGCCCCCTAACCATTCCCCTTCCAGGCTGATCTAACTGCTCCCCTGCCAGCCCGGTTGCCCCTAACTGCTCTCCCTTGAAGGCCTGGTTGCCCCTAACTGCCTTCCCCTGCTGGCTTGGTCACCCCTAACTGCCCTCCCCTTCCAGCTATCTTGTGGTGTCCATCTTGTGACCATATGGGGGTAGCCATCTTGTGTGAGGGCATGATAGTCAGTTTGCATATTACCTCTTTATTATATAGGATTCCAGTGCCTGCTTACCAGAGTGTCTGCATCTTTTCTCATATTTATTGGCCATTTTTTCCTCATTTATATTCTTTGCCCAATTTTTTTCTTTCATTTCCAGGTTTCTCATTGATTTCTAAGAATCATTTAGAAAATACTGATAATTGGTTATTTGCACAGTTCATTCTCCTCTTTGGCTTTGCTTAGACTTTTTATTTTATTATTATAGTGTTTGTGGTTGCACTGGAGTTGTTAAGTGCAATGTTGTGAGATTGACCCATCATTACCATTATAAATGTGTTTGTGACCCTCATTTTCTTATCCAAATCATGATAGCACTATTCTATATACTTTCCTAGATTATTTAAGTTTTGGTCTGGCTACATTGCTCAGTTGGTTAGAGCATCATCCCAATACAGCAAGGTTGAGATTTGATCTCCAGTCAGGGCACATAAAGGAATCAACCAATGAATACATAAATAAGTGGGACAACAAATCCATGTTCCTCTTTCTCTCTCTCCCTTTCTTCCTCTATCTCTCTTTAAAACCAATCTATCAATAATTTTTTTTAATTATTTAAGATCTGCTGTTCATATCTGTGACTTAGATTAATCTAGAATTTATTTTTACACTTGGCATGATATAGAATTCAATGTTTGTTTCCTTTACAAATACATGGTCCGTTTTCTCAGCACTACTCTTTACTACACTGATAAGTGATGCAGAAACCTGCCATATATCAATTCCCCATGCATGTGCATCTTGAGTTAATTCTTTAGTGTGTGTTCTAGGGATCTCTTCCTCTAATATCTGGGCCAGACCCACAGTGTTTAGTAAGTTTAGCTTTTTGAAATTTTTGTCGAGATATAATGCATATGGGAAAGTGCTCATTTCTAAGTGTACAGAATAATCAAGGTTCCTGAGCTCTCAGGTGCAACGGTGACCAGCATCCCAGAAGCTTCACTCTTGCTCCTTTCTCATCACTGCTAACACCTTGCCAAGGTCCCCCTGACCTGATGATGAACAGCCTAGATTATTTTTACGTTTTTGTACTTTATGTAAATGGAACTTACAGTATATTTTCTTATGTACCTGATAGATTCCACTCAACATGATATTTGTGAGATTCTAATTGTCTTATAACTGCAGATTATTTACTCTAGTGTCAAATATTCTGTTCCCCTATAATTTTAAATAATGTTGCATTAATGGAAAATGTGCGCACAGGTAGTACTAACAACTTTTTTCCTTAACAATTTTCAAATAATTTGCTGGCATGTGGTCATATCAAGGTTGAAGGCATGTACTATATGTTTTCTGCAAAGGCATTTTCTTATCTACCCTCCATACAACCATCAAAAATAGGGAGTTTCTACAGAGGTACTGTCATCACCCGATCAAGAGGCCTCCTGGGAGTCTTTGCCATTGTCCAGTAATGCACAGATAGTCCACAGTCCAGGCCATCGCCAGGGCACAAGGATGGATCCACCAGGCTCCCGAATCTTCAATCTGGAGCAGTTCTTCCGTTTTTTTTATTGAACTTCCCAATCTTGACATCTTTGAAGAAACAGGCCACTTATTTTAAAAAGTAAAAATTGTTTGCCTGATATTTTTTTCATGCCTCATAAATCATTCTATCATTTCAAATTTATTCACATGTAAGTGGATTCATTAGAAACTCAAAAGTCATGAAAATACTGGCACTGAATCATCATGCAAATAATCATAAATCACTGTCACTGAAGTTAAGTTAATTAAAATTTGTTTTTCTGAAAATTTTATAAATTCATATGTGTTTCAGTGGCAACTGCCTTCTATTCAAATTAAAAATCCTTTCTATCTCCTGTGACTTAAACTGGTGATGCAGAGAAATTGTATTTGATGGAAATTACCAGTTTCCATTCACTTCTTGTTTACCTATTAAACGGGATTTTTGTGAGTTGCTCTTTTGAATTAAAAGCCTGTGAACCTAGTTATGAAGGATCAGATATGTCTCCATTTTAACATTATGAATGCTTCCAATGTGCTGAGAAGGTCATAATTTGTCAAATGTTTTGTAGTTACAAATGGGGTTCAAAATCCAAGAAAAATTAATTCACTTTCATGTTTTGGAAAGAAGTCAGCTACAATGTCCTGAAGCCTTTTCACAGAGATGTCTGTCTCTGCTGCTCTGTGTTGCAGGTGTCCCAGCTGTACAGGAGCAGCACAGGGCAGCCCTGCTCCTCGCTGCCGCCCCACGTTTTCTCCTGTGCGGAGCGGGCCTTGCACCAGCTGTTCCAGGAGCAGAGGCCCCAATGCTTCATTCTCAGGTAAACCCGCACTGCACCCCATCTTGGGGCCTTGGCTGTAAAAATGTCTTCATCTATTATGGTTTACATCTGTTTACTTCCTGGGCAGCTTGTGGTCCAGTATACCATTGCAAAAAGCACATTTGATTCCTTACAAAGGAGAAATGTCTTTGTTGTTGGAAATAGCCCCAAGTGCGGCTGAATCAATATCAACAACTTAACCTGCAACTCAGTTCATTTTGAAGATATTCAACCTCAAAACAGAGAGCTTTTGCTTTCAAACCTTAGAACACCTGGGGGTAGAAGAGCATCCGTTATTAGTGAACCTGTACCACAGTTCTCCAAATTGTAGTGCTGCCCAAAAAACAAAATAAAAATTATTAGCTTGAAACTGTGGGTTTTCCCACCTGCTTCTAGATATTTACCTTTGCTCATATTTCACTAAAATTATACACTGAAAAGTATTTTCTTTATTGAAATGTAATGGTAACATTAGCCCATAAATGTGAAGAACACTGCTTAGGAGGATGACTTATATCAGAGCATACATTCTTTACACCAAAAAAAAAAAAAAAAAAAATCCCACAGAGTTAGAGGTGAAATGTGATTATGTATTGATATAAGATTAAAGAGATATTTAGGCATTGCAATAAAATCTGCATTGAGAATCATGTTTTACATTAGGAGAAACCCCTAAAGAAAGGGTTTCTATAAATACTCATGGCTTTGCCTGAGTTCTGACCCATAGTGTTGGTTGAAAACTGACCATGTAAATAAATCATTGCACAACTGCTGCCAAAATGAAATGAAGGCATGTAAAGAAGGAAAGACAGAGAGAACCCAGAGACAATTTAAATATTTAAATAAGCATTATATATACTTTCACATTATCCATTTGATAAAAATGTGTCATGGAGGTTCAGATTGATGGGTTGCCAACATTAGTGTTCTCATTCACTGTTTCACATTTGTTCCAAAATGTCCCTGGGTAAGGGAGGCACTGAGGGTGGCCTCATCCATTATTGAATCAAGCAACTCTATGTTTATTTGCCTAATCTATTGTGTTTTCTGGTCTTAATGTGACAAAAAGGGAACACTTTTAAAAAATTATGAGATTGCAAGGAATATTTGGCAGTGTTAACAATAACAATTAATATGTATTGAGAAATTGCTAAGTGCTAGATGCTTTCTATGTATTATCATATTCATCACTTTAGCAACCTTGTTGATAGGTATTATTCTTATCAACACTTTTTATATCAGGTGACTGAATATTAGAAGGGTTAACTAATTAGTCTAGCATATTACAATTAGTAAATAGTGCATTGGGGATATGAGCCCAATAATGTGAATTAATAAATGGTGATGTATGAACCACCTGTTCTGCAAAAAAGATTTCTTTATTAAGTTTCAGGAGTATCACCTAGTCCTGGTATCCAGAATTGAAGAACAAATCTTTGATCACAAGGAATTGTTTGTATAGACATTCTGTCTTCTTTCAAGATTAGTGTTTTATGTAGCTTCTCTACCTCCTTGATCATCTTGACTAATATAAGAACTTTCTACATTTATAGTAACACATTAAAATCAATACGTTTAGAATTCAACTAAACACATTTCCTATAAAGTTCCCTTACTTGGTGTCTAATTATGTCCCATAACTAGCATATACAATAGACAATTTTTAAGATTTGGGATCAAAACCTACCTATTCCTAGAATAGGAATTCTGTAATTTAGTGCTAGGCCAGGAAAATATTATTTCTAAATTTTAAGCTTATTTCTCATTTTGTTGGTAATATAAGCCCCAGTGGCATACTAGGTTTTATCTTGAGAAAAGGTTTTTAATAATTATCAGCTATTTTTCCTGGGCTATAATTGAGAGTCTGGAGTGCACCATGATCTGCCTTCCCTCTGACTTCCTAAAGGCCTTGTGAGATGATTTTAATTATTTGTTTGAACATCTGTGACAAATAGCCACTATCCTAGCCATATGCTGAGTAGATCTAAATTAATGCTATTTGCTGTACACACAGTAGCTTGTGGGATATCCAGTATAGGGTCTGCCTCTCTCATGTACAGATTTAGCAGACAAGGCTGTTCAGATAGGTTTAAGCATTATTGTGGGCCCCTGAGTAGCACAGCCCCAAATATCTGGTCAACTTCCAGCTTAATCATAGACTTAGATTTTGAGATAAAAAATACTTCTTGAAGAAGTTGAACTAGAAGTTTTAGTTTTAACGTGATCACCTATGGAGCTAAGCCTATCCTAACCCATTTCTCCCTCTTTTAAAAAAATTTCCTTGTCTTTTACTCAGTTTAAATGAAATGTGTCTATTCTTAGATTTTATTAGAGTTAAACTATGTGTGATTTTAGCTCTCACCTTCCTTGCTCCTCATCTGGCAATGCAACTGTGGGAGCAGAGAGGGGACTCAGTGACCACTAGGTCAGCCCCATACCCTCACAGACCTCCGTGTCTCCATATTCGCAGGGGCTGTTTCTTCCCCATTCACCACTCTGCACTCGCCACTATTTCAGCTTGCTTAACAGAAGCTTGGGGAATATTTATTGAATATTAATGCCAAATAAATGCTACCTTCCATGCTACTCCTTCTCCAAGGATCAGGCTAACTTCTGCCTCATTCAGATGTCTTCCCTAGTTCCCGGTAGGAGACACACTTGCTCCTTCACCCTTGGGTGCATCACCCACTGTGTTTTAATTATGTGTCATTTCTGTATATAGTGTTTATTGAGAGTATCCTGGGAGGTAGCATGGAGAGCAGTGTTTTCACCTCTTTACCTCTGAAGCCTCTGGCACATAGTAGGTCCTTAGTGACTTTCATTTGAAAGAATGAGCAACATTTAAAAAAAGAAAATGGTGTTTTCAAGAGTGAATACAAGCAAAATCTCTATTTTAAAGAAAAAAAGATTCTTGAAACATCTAATTATTTTACTGGGAAATAGAATTTTAGTAACGATAAATATAATTATAGAAATTAAATTTCCACGTGAAAGGTCTGGATTGTTTCTTCTCTGAAATTAGAAGGTTAAAGGAAAAGGTCTTTGAACCCAGAAAAGGAGCTGCTTGTCCTGTGCTGGTCACTGTCCCCTGCTCCCCTGAGGATGTGGGAGCAGTTGTTCTAAAAGTGGTGACAATGTTTGCAGGCAGCATGGATAAGGGGAGAAGCATTTGTTAGCAACCTGAGAGCTGAATAAAATAATTAAAGTTCAGCTTCTTTTCTGGAAAACCCCTTTTAATCAAATTCATTAGAACAAAACTTCAAGGGAAAAAACCTGTGAAAACACTCGTAAATATATATATATATATATATATATATAGTTTTTTGATTCAGAGATAAAAGACTAAGAGATAAAAGTATTCTATCTGGATGTGCTAAACACTTTATTTTATATCAGACCACTTTGGTATGGCAATTATATTAGAATTTTAATCCTAAATTATTTAATTTCAGGAGTATGATACAGTAATTATTTATAGGAACTAGGTAAGGTATGAAGTATGCCTGGGAAATATCATTAAGAACAACAAGTTGGTCAGTACTTGATCCTAGGTGGAAGGCTGTCCAAACTGACAGCAACCTCAAGAGAAAGTGGGCCATGTTAGGATCTGCTGAGGGTCAGTGCTTCGCTCACCTCTGTTACCTTAGCAACTTAATTTTAGCAGCTGCACACCTTATATTCATTCAGAAGAAAAGACAAGGAGAGCTCAGGAAGGTGGGAGATGTAATGTTCTGTCTGGAAGGTGCAGGAAGATTTCACAAGGCCAGGCCGGTGGCTCTAGGACTAGGATGCATGCACCGCCAGGGCAGAGGGCTGTCACCTGGCTCCAGCTCACACCTTCCTCCTGTAACTCATCTATGTTCCCTGTTCCTTCACTGTAAGGCATGGGGTGGCAGAGGTTGCACCCTATTCATCTGTAGTCCCACATCTGGACCCCATAAGGTACCTGACATAGGAGACATTCGCTATGATTTGAATGAATGAACCTAATTAAAGAGTAAAAGGATACAGTAAATTCATTAAAAGTTATGTTGTTCCCTGCTGTCATCATGCCTGAGAATTATCTGTAGTTTTTATTTTCTTACTACAGTTTCCAAAAACAGTAAACTTGTGTTTTTTCTCTGTTTTGTTTTGTTTTTGTTTTTTTTTTTAGTGGGGAAAGAGGGTCTGGAAAGACTGAAGCCAGCAAACAAATAATGAGGCACTTAACCTGTAGGTCGGGCACCAGCAGGCCTATCTTTGATTCCAAATTCAAACACGTGAGTTTCTTATTTGGCCTGGAAAATATATTGTGCCAAGAAAAATGTCATTTAAAAATACAGGGTGACACCATAATACATTATGCATTTGACCATAAGTGGGACAAAGTTTGTGGAAATAAAGAAAAAAAAAGTTTGAGGCTTGGTATAAATGAACATTGTTCAAGTAAACTCTTATTTGTTGTATATATTTTAAAATGTTTCAAACACGATCTCTTCATATTTGCTCAGAAGAGTTGGGCTGAAAACATGTAATTTAGTTAGACGTCGTTGTTCACACAGAAAATGTCCCTTCGGTGTGCAGATGCCTTTGGCAGAGTTGACCCAATGAGCAAACCTGTGAGTGATTACTGAAAACTGGTAATAAAGTTTCAATGTGTGTAAGAGAATTGACAACAGGAAACTTCATGGGCATTGATAAGTAGAAAGTAAATCTTCAACCCCAGGCCAAAAACACATGAATTTTATATGCGAAAGATTGTGTTCAATTCCTCACATAGGTAAGAGGAATATAAGTTTTGTGAAAAATAAATCAACATGCTCTGAATGAAATGCAAGAAAATCATGTCCCTATATGCTATATCATTTCCTTGATATAACACTCTCTCTCCTTCTATACACACACACACACACACACACACACACACACACACACACACACACACCAACTGGCTCTCTTCTGCCTCTGCAACTTTCTAAGTAAACATTTGCTTGCATTTGAAGAAAACAACAACAACAACAACAAAAAAAAAACACCACTTGATACACATCATAGGCCATGCTGTAGCAGCACACACATTCTTGGAGCGTATTTCTAAGTGAGGTATTGCAGGTATAATAATTCGGTCTCAAGTTTACACAGCATGCCCCTCTGGAATCTCCCCACACAGCTTCATCTGGAGCATCTTTGCAGAATGAGACCTGTGCTACATTCAGCAATTGTATACTTGTAAGTGTCCAATTACATTGGAATAAAAGCAGTCATTATTATCTTAGCCTGTTCCCTAAAACAGTGCCATGTAAAGGTTCCCACATTGAAAATCTAGAAATGTATTTCGTAATGAGTATTGTGCTGTTTGTGCTGTTTTTGCTTTCGCTCACCACTTTACCTCGTGCTGCAGGACAGAGTTATTTCTGCCAGGTACTGTTTACCTGGGTATATTCTGGAGACTTAGTATTGGATTCCTCATTAGAAATGAGAGAAACTTACATTAATTGGTAGATTAATGTTATTTCCATATATTTTCTACTTTTGAATAATAAGTCCTTAAAAGTTAAATATGCTTTTATGGGTTCCCAAGCATATGCCTGATCCTGGAGATTTTTCTCATTATGAAGAATCTAATCTAATAAAAGAGTAATGTGCAAATTGACCCTCACTCCATTACACCCAAGCCATGTCCACCATCCAAGCCACGCCCACCAGCCAATCAGAGTAACTGTATACAAATTAACCCAGCCAAGATGGCAGCTGGTAGCCATGGAGCTAGAGCAAACAGGAGGCTTCTGTTGCACCAGTGATGGAGGAAATTGCCTGCCTAGGCCAGCTGTAGCCTCTGCTCAAGGCAACAATGTTTCAATTATAGAAGCCACTGAGCTGAAACAAACAGGAGGCTTAGTTTCACCAGCAATTGAGGAAACTGCCTGTCTAGGCTGGCTGTAGCCTCCACTCAAGGCAACCAAGTTTCAATTATAAAGATAAATAAACCCCAGAAACATGATTCCAGTAAGCCTCACTGGGACGTAGGGTGAATGAGAGCTATGGCCAACCTGCAAACAGCAATCAGCCCCTCACCTAGGCTGTCCAGGCACCCCAGGGGAGGCAGACACCCACCTTGAAGGAGCTGTGGCCAGCCTACAAACAGCCATCAGCCCCTCACACAGGCTGGCCAGGCACCCCAAGGGTGGGGACACCCACCTTGAAAGGGCTGTGGCCAGCTGGCAAATAGCCATCAGCCCCTCACCCAGACAGGCCAGGCACCCTAGGGGGGAGACACCCACTTTGAAGGGTCTGTGGCCAGCCTGCAAACAGCCAGAAGTCCCTCACCCATGCTGGCTGGGCACCCCAGCGAAAATCCCACCCTGGTCCGGGACACCCTTCAGGGCAAACCAGCCAGCCCCCACCCATGCACCAGGACTCTATCCTATATAATCCTATACAATAAAAGGGTAATATGCATATTGTCCCTAACAGCAGAATGACTGGTCACTATGACACACACTCACCACCAGGGGCAGATGCTCAATGCAAGAGCTGCCCCCTGGTGGTCAGGGCACTCCCACAGGGGGAGCTCTGCTCAGCCACAAGCCAGAAGGCTGCCAGTATAGCGGTGATTGTGAGAGCCTCTCCTGCTTCCTCAGTAGCACTAAGGATATCCTACTGCAGCTTAGACCTGCTCCCCACTGGCAAGTGGACATCCCCTGAGGGCTCTTGGGCTGCCAGAGGGATGTCTGACTGCCATCTTAGGCCCAATCGCCTGGGGAGTGAGTCTAAGCCAGCAGGTGGACATCCCTCGAGGTGTCCCAGACTGTGAGAGGGCACAGACCAGGCAGAGGGACCCCCCCGCCCGAATGCACAAATTTTTGTGCACTGGGCCTCTAGTATATAATAAATCAATATTGCAGAGTATCCATAGTATCACATGTTCATTAAAAACTTTACTTCATAGCCATTTATTAAGCTCAGCCTATAAATTGAACACCTACATAATTCTATAGCACAACTCAAAATAACTTAACATTTCAGGGAAGAGCATAAATTATCTTTTTTATTCAGATCTTGCAATATGCTGACTACTGACAGTTAAGGATTAGAGAATTTATAAAACAACACAGTTATAAAATAGACTTGAGTTAACTAATAGAATAGCAGGATCCAGTGGCTTAATTATCATGACAAGAAACAATAGTCTCTACTGTAAATTATAGACTTAAGCAATCATTTATTAAAATGATCCTTAGAGAAAGAGCAGGCTGTGTAATTTCTAAAATGCATTCTAGATTACTTTATGCAAATTGGCTCTGCTTTTTAGCTTAAGTGAATACATTCCAAATTGGTTATCTTTGGACAAGATAGATCTAACTCTTCCAAAATTAATTAGAATCTTGGAATCAATACTATACTATCAATGCAAATTTTACATAAGACAATTTCTAATTCATTTTGTT
Source organism: Murina feae (assembly GCA_004026665.1). NCBI lineage: Eukaryota > Metazoa > Chordata > Mammalia > Chiroptera > Vespertilionidae > Murina > Murina feae. The sequence goes on from PVJC01030856.1 coordinate 11,584, forward strand.
TTGTTTTATTCATTTCTCGTGGCAAATTAAAGATGTCATAAATATGTGATTTCTAGTCTCATCAAATACTATTTCCCAGGTTTGAGTATGGCTTAAAGTTCATGTCCATTATGCTTTTTTGCTCTTCCTTTAAATATTATCTGCATGAATATTATTCAGTATCCAAAACATTAGCACATTTTTTGCACAATGTCCAAGGTGTATATCTGGAAATCACATGCCAGCACTGGCTACATTTATGAATCAACTGGAGTTCAGTGAAATTACATACATTTAAGTGATGAGTTACATGAAAGGAAAAGCTGATTAAGGAGACGAGTAGGAAAGAACATCCTTGAAATATGGAGCAATTTAGTAGAAAGCTTGATGCTCAGTGCAGAATGAGATGCGTTGGGTGGCTCTGAAAAGAGAGAAGCAAGTGGGCTGAATTAGGGAGCCAGTCCAGCCAGGTCAGGTGTGAGACATCCCTGTGAGGTACCACACCAGCAGACACGGAGCATGAGGCTGCCACGGGGGATGTGTGCGACTGACACACACAGGGTGTCTTCCATTAGCAAATACTGGGCGAGTCTAGCCCAAACAGTTTTGCCCTGCTTCTTAGCATAGTGTGAAACAAAAACAGTCTTTGAAGGTTATTCTTATCAGCAGTTACCAGATACAGAGTGAGAGAGTGGTAGGGACGTTGAAGGAAACACACATCAGGACAGCCTTCTGCAGAGAATTGTGTGGAGGCTGAGGAATGGGGAACGTTTTTCTTGTGGTTTAATTAAGGTTTTGCAAATTAAAGATTATAATATAGAGTGTGTGTGTGTGTGGGGGGGGAGAACAAAGTGAAGGGATTCGGGAGGAAGCTGGCCGTTTGTAAGTTTCATGCTGCCATGGTAAATGGTGCCCTCCATGGAGAGGGTACAGAGAGGAAGAGATTGACTTGCTCTAGGGAAGGTGAGGGAGAGGCAAGCACGGAGCTCCAGAGGTGATGTTAGTAATTTTAGGTAGGCACCACATGTGCTGTCTAGGGATACGCAGCTGTGATATTTCTGGATTTTAGCCTAACAGTTCAGTGGCCCCATCTGAAAAGTCTGCTTAGGTTTATAATCTGCCTCTGCAATGGGCTTCTCTGAGTGTGCTTTACACAGTGGGCAGGTGGTTTGAATCCTGTCAGCATTGTTATTACTTTTGTTTTCCTGTATAATTTCAAGACAGATAAGCTCACGTTGGAGGGTGGTTGCCTATAATCCCTGCATTTCAGTTTTATACTATGGAAGCAGGGGGTTCTCCATGGTTTATTAAAACATAAAAGTCAAGCTTTTTGGGGGAGTGAAAACTGCCTGAAACTTTTCAGTAATTCTGGAACAAGAGTTTCAACTTTAAGAAACAATAAGTTTCAGTCAAATGATTTAAACACTTATTGAGTGACTGCTTTTACGGAGCGGAATTATACGGTCACGTTGACTAAGTCATCATTTTGTACTGAGGAGGCCACAGATTTTTTACTTTTAGAAAACACAGTAGGTTAACTGCTACCATGATAATAGTGCATAACTTTTACTGGCATAATTATTAAACTTTTATGGGAAACTATACAATGTAAATAGGAAAAAGATCATGCTAATCCAATGAGTAAGTACTGAAGAAATACATACTTCCCTTTGCCTACATTTTTTAATTTAAAGATTTATTACTGTACATCACTCTCATTATTTTGTCTCAAAGGCAAATTGAATGGTGGACTTTTTTTTTTTTTTTCCCTAGTACTTCTCTTAACACATTTGTCTAGTGCCACCTATTGGCCAAATGGCTAATTTCAGATAAAAACCACCGGCTATTTCTAATTTAGAATACATAATGAGAGAATGCCATGTGAGTATTTATATTTTGTTTAATGGTTTTAGTTTTACGCTTTGTATGTACTGTTTACTGTTATTCTAGCAGTAATAGCCCTATGATGCAGTGATTGAACACATTATTTCCACAGAGAGATTATATTGAAATCTCAGCTCCACATTTTAAAGTTCTGAACTTTGGGAAACTTACTTACTTTCTCAATTTTCTTTTCTGTAAAATAGACACACTATACTCATGAGTACTAAAAGGAAATATATGTATACACATACACATATATCCACACAATACATGTATACTCATATATGTATATGAAAAACTTTACATATATCCCTATATAAGTTTATATACATAAATACACACATATATTTATATATGAAGTTATATATCTACATTTCTATTATTATTAACAAAAAATGAAATTAATCTTTGTTATTTGCTAAATGCTAAATGTGTGCCAGGCACCAATCTGAGGGCTTTATACACCTGACACTTATAACCACTGAAGGAGTGAGTTATCCTGTGTTAGAATAAAGGAAAATGAGATTCGAGAAATTTCCTAAATTTGCTCAATGTGATATAATTTGTCATTAGCAGAGCAAGAATGTGAGGGCAGCTACTTGTCACTACAAAGCACATACATTTAACGATTATCCTATACTTCCTCTTTGGGTATATGTCAGTATTTATCTTTTATGTACTTTTTATATAATAATAAAAATTCAGGTATCTGTTACAACATCAAAAATTATTAAATATTCTAAAGCATTCTAATCCTTTTAGTGAATTTTAAACAATTGTTTAATGTAATAACATAAATGTTTAAGCTGTGATATAACGGGCTGGAAGAGGTTAATGTGGGAAAAAGAGGACCTATGTAATACTTTCAACAATAAAGATCTTAAAAAGGTAAAACAAGTGATATAATTGCACTATGAATTTCACTATATACTTATGTAATGTTAAACTATTGTAAAATAAGCAAAAATAGAACCTTCATAAAAACTATTTGTAATTATTTTTCAGAAAACATTTCTGCCATAACTACTATAATTCATTTGATCTTTAAAATGAGTTTATTATAAAGAGACTCAAATAATAGAGTTTTGGTAAAGATTTAGTATATGTTTCTATTCAAAAGACCAAACTTCCAAAACAGATATTTTATATATTTCATTATTATCACAACTCAACACTTGATTAACATCAAAGTGTTTTTCATAATCTTTAAAAATATAAAGTACTTCCAGGCAAATTGAATGCCTTGGTCTAGCAGTATTCAGAAAATTAAAAAATAAGAGCAAAGCTTCTTTTTTTAAAATTTAGATTAAAATTCTCAAAAATATTGTTGCCTGAAATTATGATGAGGCGTTATTGTGCTCTCTCTTGTGGCTGATGCAGGAACTGCATTTAATATTTTTATCTGGAAAACAACTTTGACCTTCATATTTTCATGCTGCTTGGAGAATTTCTTGGTCATAATCATTATCACAAGCACAATAAATTATGAGAATAAATTGTGTTTGCCCTGTACTCATTGTTTAAAGAAACATAACAAGAATGAAATTCAGAAGCCAGGTTGATCTGAGGAGCTTTCTTAACAGAACTTTAAAACCTCAAATTCCTCACTTCTGAAGTAAGAAACGCTGGGCACACAGCTTCATGTCGAATTCTTATTTTGTTTCTGTGGGAGAGAATGGTTGGTTTGAAGCAATAACAGGGTGAAGGGAGCATAATGTAGGGGTTCGGTGTTGAAATGAGTATAAATTAAGTAAAAGTTGAAAGAAGGTCACAATCCAGTATTTAAGTGCATTTATTATTTTAAAAATATATTCTATCACTTTTAACTTTAATATCTTCCCTCCAAAGCCACAACAGCATACATATACATGATTTTTGATTCACACATCTTATCAGTGTGTACATTTTCTATACATACACACTTGTGTTAAAGTTTAATTTATAAAGTAGGCACAATAAAAGATTAACAACCATGACAAAATAAACAATTATAACATTACATCTCAGTAGAAGTTATGTGAATGTGGCATTATTAAGTGAAATAAGGGTTATTGTACACAAGCACTTTGATGCTCCCACAGTTGATATGATAACCAAGATGGCTACAAGTGACTAGCAGGCATGTAGCATATGTGGTGTGGATGCACTAGGAAAGGGATGATTCACTTTCTGGGTGAAATGGAGTGAGGTGATGGAAAATTTCATCATGTTACACATGAACAGAGTGCAATTTAAAACGTGAGTTATTTATTGTTGGACTTTTCTATTGAATATATATTTTAAATATGTTCTTATTGATTTTAGAGAGAGAGGAAGGGAGAAGAAGAGAGAAAGAAACATCAGTGTGAGAGGGCTGTCTCCTGCTGCCCCCTACTAGGGATGGAGCCCACAACCCAGGCGTGTGCCCTGGGCAGGAATCTAACCAGTGACCTCTTGGTGCATTGGTTGATGCTCAACCACTGAGCCACACTGGCTAGGCTCCATTTAATATTTTTGAACCGTGGTTGACCCCAGGTAACTGAAACTGTGGGAAAGGGAAACCACGCATAAGGACGCTACTGTAATTTGCTGTAGGAGAGGGACTTCAAACGTCCAACAAGGGGTTATATGAACAATAGAGAACCTCCTAGATAATGGAATATTTCTCATATCCTTGCTATTATTCTCCAATTTTATGTAAAAACAACATCAACAACAAAAACAACAACACAAAACTGAGTTCAATAAATGGTCCTCTTTTACTATAGGTCACGTGCATTTTAGAAGCCTTTGGACATGCTAAGACAACTCTTAATGACCTGTCCAGTTGCTACATAAAGTATTTCGAACTGCAGTTCTGCGAGAGGAAAAAACAGTTAACTGGAGGTAAGTTTACAATTAGCAGAGGGAGGTCTCCCTGGCTACCAGGAGAGGGCAGAGGAACACAGGGCAGTAACGGAGAGTGCCATGCACGCTGTGTGTGTGCCCACGCGGGGGCATATCTGAGCCATCAGGTTATGAGTTCTAAAATTGTTTTGAGCTAAAAAAAATATTTTGAAATGGGAGGTGAGTTGTTAAGATGATTATTGTATAAACTATATAATATGGAACCAAACCAAAAAGAGCTGAAATGAATCATATTTGTTGAACATAGAAATGAACTCAGATATGTACTCAAAACGTATTATAACGTGAGTATATAATTTCTTCATACAACATACACTACAATCTACTTGAAACAGAATGGAATCTATATTTTTAAATGATTGAATTAAAACAAGTCGAAATATTACAGTGATCACCCACCAAATCCAAAGAGACTGTTTCTTGGTTTAAATATTTACTGTGTACTTTATGAAAACCCCCTCCCTATTTTAAATTCAACTCATTTAGAATTCACTTAGAATTTTACATCTTTCTAATCAAAACAAATTATCCATGCAAATGAACAATATAAGTATAAATTGCAGATGGAATGCTAGTCTATTTAGAGGAATCAACTATTTTACAAAAGTTTTATAGTAGCTGTTAGCATACAAATATTGGCTAATTTAATGATTTTTTGAAAGATACCAATTTTATTTGGCATTTTCAAGTTACTCTATCTTTCCTTCAGAAACTAAAAGTTAGTTTTGCTCACAATTTAGAAACAAAAATCTGTATTTTTTCCTGAGTTTATGTCAAAATCAAATGTTTACTAGGTGAAATTTGGTTTAAAAAATGCATAAAAGGGGCAAAAAAAGAGATAATTTTGGTTGTCAAGATCAGAGGCTTAAATTTTGCAATAGGAGAGTTTTTGTTTTTTATATTAATCCATGGCTAAGAGCTCTATTTGAGGATCTACTTTAGGGGCCCTCAGAGGCGAAGGGACTTGGGGCACCAATGTCCTTATGTGTGGTTTCATGACACCCCCGTGAGACTGTTGCTCCAAGTGAAAGAAACAGCTTGAACACCCTGTGACCGTAACTTCCCCCTGAGCTTTCAGTGGCCAGTGGTTGGAGCCATAGAAGCGAAGGGGGTAGGACATTCCAAAAGCTGCGTTTCAACCCCTTGTCCCTCCAATGTGTGATCCAAAGTACTATGGGAGTAATTGGGAGCTTGTTAAAATGTAGACCCCTGGGCCCAATTGCAGACCTGCTGATTGGGACTCCAAAGTCTGAGAGGCGCTTTTCTAGCCTAACCCAAGTAAAGCTGGACACTCATGTTACTGCGTAACAGGCATGAAGGAGAAATCGCTTGTCTGGGTGTCAGTTGCATGACTTTTCCCACCCTTTCCATTGGATACTCCCTTTACCAAGGTCAGAATGTATGAAATGGCTGTGACGGTCTCTCCCATTACTGATTTTGTTTAATAATTTTTCTGGATAGAATTTGACATGTCCTCTTCTCCAGGAATGTTAATTTATAAAATGATTGTACACGCATATAAGAAAGCACTAGAAAACGCTGCAGTGAGCACTCACATACAGAAGATTCTTTAATCAGCGGTCTATTAGCACGCAGTCCTACACAGCTTCAGCTTAATCGCATCCACAAATACCTCTCATGCAGCTTCTGCAGGCAGCACACTGACACAGGGATAATAAATATTCATGAAGATGAACCTGAGGCATTTGAAGACTCCAATGTGCCCTTAGAATCATTAAGAAGTGAAGAGCATCATTTCTGTGCACTTTGAGCATCGTGCATAATTGCACTTATTCTCCTCTTAGGAAAACAGCAATGCAGCCTCCCAGGTAGGTAGGTAGGCAGGCTCCACCTTTCTCAGCTTCCCATAATGCTTTTCTACTCATTTTCTGTTCTCCTAATTAGAACCCTCAATTCAATTCCTATTGCCTACCTTCATTGGGTAGTTCCTTCCTATTGTTTGTTTGTTTGTTTGTTTTTTGTTTTGTTTTTTTAAATTCTGGCCAAATGATTTTGTGGTTGTTTTCATGGTTTTTTAAAATTTTATGAATGACACAACTACTAACAAATAAACAGCAAACAAATAAATAAGGCCTGTGCTAACTGAGACTGCATTAAGAGAAGCAGAATGCCTAGAACGTTAGTGGTAGGGGAAGAGGTCAGACTGGGAGCTCAGTTCTTTGTTTCCTGTATTTAAGAGGAAAAACAAAACCTGTACTCAGAAAACGTTTATTAGGAAAGTGAAAATTGAAGTGCCATGTGTTTGGAGCGAGCTTTGAAGAAAGTCAACACATTTACACTGAAAAGAAAGACTCAGGAAATATGGCAACTGTTTTCAAATAGCTGCTACTGTGGAAAGGGTCACGCGTGCACAGATGTAGCATGCGTACCTTAAAAGGTTGGTGCGTGTTCCAGAGAAGGAGTATTTTCACTTAGTCACAAGAACTTTCCTCCTTACTTCCTCGTGATTGCCAAGCGCTTTCTCACCCTGACACTGGGTGCCTTTGAGCAGGATGGAAGAGGTGACACCAACCATGTTAAAATAGCCTGACCTGAGGCAGGACACCAGGAGCAGATTATCCTAAAGAAGCTGCCCACTGCTTCACATGCTCTGAACTCAAATATGAAGGACCCTGTTACCTGCTGACCGGAGGTTCTAATGTCCAGTGGAAGGACTGGACAGCATTTATTGTGGCCAGTGCCTGTTGGCAGAGAACAAACAGAGTCGATAGGTGGATGTGACATAGTGTGTTCCTGTCCCAGAGCTATAGGGAAGAAGTTCATTGATGGCAGAGATCTTGTCTGCCTTGGTTTGTAGTAAACACACATTAACTGTTCATTGGGTTAATGAATCTAGGGAATGGGCATTGTAAAGGAACAATAAACTGAAACAGTCATTATTCAGTTCAGGGAGGAAATTGCGAAAAACCATCATGGACTCATTCCTGCCAACGAAGGACGCATTACTAAAATGGATCAGGAAGGTTATCAATAATTAACTCAGGATTAGTTTTTAAATCAGAGCCAAGTTTTTTTTTTCATTATTAGAGTTTGTGTATGCTAAGGATAGAGCCATATTCTCTTTTCGTAGAGCAGTTTATCACCTTGGAATGGGCAAAACAGGAATACGCTGAAGTGTCCACAAAGGAAAGACGGCCCAGAGTCCACGTGTAAGACGTAAAGAGCAGTTGGCTTCTTATCTTTTCTGTGCCCCCAAGACAGCTCCATATATTTAAGTAGATATTGAAATTTACCAACAATTGGAAATGTTTGCCAATAAATATGCCAAGGCTATGCTATCTATTTGGGAAACTTAAAGCTAACAAAAATGAGATGGAAAATACATTAGGCTTTTGCCTTGTCTTTTGTCAAATCTTGATTTTTAAAAACAAACCAGAAAATAGTCTTTATCTTCATTATCATCAGCTATCCTTAGTATTATCCTCTCAATTGAACTTTCTTTTAAAAGCTTCAGAGAGCTTTAATTGATCTTACCTCCTTTGAAGAACAGCATCTTTTAGTGCAGACAGCCTGGGCTTTGGAGATAAGTATTTTGGGTTTTAATCTAAACTAATAAAAGTGGAATAGTAAAATTATCTGTTTCTCCGGGACGCCCAACAGCCAATCAGAGTGACTGTATGCAAATTAGCCCAGCCAACATGGCAGCCGCCACTCACGGAGTAAACAGCAGCGTCCGTTGCAGCAGGAGCGAAAGGGAAACTGCCTGCGCAACGGCTCGCTTAGCCTGCCTCAGAGCAAAACAGAAGAAAACATTTTGCAACAATGTATAAATCATAGAATCCTCAGGAGCTGAAGGAAGCCGGGCCTGAGTCTAAGAGTAACATTGTGTCATTATAGAAGCCGCGAGGTGAGAGAGAGAAGAGGCTTCGTTTACTAGGAGGCCTTGCCTTAAAGGAACAGCATCAATTATAGGAGATAAACAAACCCCAGAAACCTGCACCCAGCCAGTCTTGCTGGAACATTGGGTCAATGGGAGCTGTGGGCAGCCTTAAAGCCTGAAAGCGCCAATCAGCCCGTCACCCACGCTGGCCACAACCCAGTGGGGTGAGGGATGTTCCTGGGGGGCTTGGCCAGCCTGGAGACAGCCATCAGCCCTCACCCAGCCTGGCACGTCAGCAGGTGGACATTCCCAGAGGGGTCCCAGACCGTGAGAGGGCACAGGCTGGGCTGAGGGACCTCCCAAGTGCACAGAGCGGCTGCAGGGTGGAACAGCGCAGGACCCAGGACCCGTGAGTGGGAAAGAGGCGGCAGGGTTGGTGGCCTGCTTGGTGGCTGCCCAGGCCCTTTGGGGGGCACTAGGGAGTGGGAAAGGAAGGCAGCAGGGAACTGGTGAGTGGAAAAGAGTCAGCGGCCTGCTTGGCGGCTCCCCAGGCCCTTTGGGGGCCACTGGGGAGTGGGAAAGCAAGCTCTTGGGGGCTGGGGGCCTGCTTGGCGGCTTCCCAGGTCCCTTCTGGGGATCAGGGAGCAGGAAAAGGCTGGCCTGACCATGAGGCGGGATTTTCCCTGCTTTCTGGTGGCTGGAGGAAGATGGGCAGTAGGCAAGCTTGGGAGGCAGGCAGCACCCAACCCTGGCCACAGCTCGAAAAAG
>PVJC01030857.1:0-20949 GCA_004026665.1 Murina feae
GGGGATAAAGGTAGCTAAGGGGGCAGTAGAAGGACACAGAGTTGCTGGGGAGGGGAGCAAATGGGGACAAATAGATGCCAAAAAGGAAAAAACAACAAAGTTACTGGAGGCTAGACAGCTGCATGGAGCTTTAAATAACCCCATCAAAGCGTGGACCCAGCACCGCATCCCCTAGGGTTGTTAGAAATGTGGACCCAGAGGCTCCACCCTAGGCCAACGGAGCCAGAATCTGCATATTAACAAGTTCCCCAGTGATCCGTGTGCACATTCCAGGCGAAAGGCCTTGATGTGGGGATCACCTAAGGCAGACCCGCTCAGGCGTGCTGTGCGGTGCGTTCATCTCAGGAAAGAAAGGGAGGGGAGGAACCTGGGGCCATGAGAAGAGCACGGGAGTCTGGTCTCCATGGGGACGGCCCAGCTGTGCTTCCAGCCCAGCTGCTCCAATTATGTCTCTCTATCCAGTCAGGTTCAGAACAGTCCGTCAAATCCGTGCAAAGGAAGCAGAGGTAATGGGGCTCACGGCGCAGGTACTCATGTGACTCCTAATTAAGCCATCTCGGTGAAATCGTCTCTGGAAAGCCTGTTATTATTTTAGGAAACAACATCAAGAGAATGATAACTAAAGCAACGCCCTGGGTGGGGATTTTGACTTCGTTCCAGCGGTTGCTTGGCAAGTAAAGCACCTTGGATTTTTTGTGAAGTCACATTTCTGTAAACGTTCACAGATCACGCAAAGTCAAAGCTCGTCTCTGCTGCAGGTCTGCCCTTTCCTCTGCCAATGCTTTGTGCGTTTGCTGCTTTATTCTGCTGCTGTTCTCTCTCTCTCTCTCTCTCTCTCTCTCTCTCTCTCTCTCTCTCTCTCTCTCTCTCTCTCTCTCCTTTTTCTTTCCACTGATATTTTCTGATTTCACTTGCAGTGGGGGAGGGTATGCTAAACCCAGTTACATGGTGTTTTCAGATAAGAAGGTAATTTCACACTTCATGGTTGGGCAGAAAATGTTCATGCAGAGATTTTTTTCCATCCTAGACTCCCATCAACGTGGCATCCAGAGATTGGCTGCCATTTGAAAGCTACCCATGGTCTGACTGCAGACTTCCTGCAGTGCATGCCTGTTAGACCTGCCCCCTCCTGAGTGGGCCCCGTTCTCCAGGGCCCCTGCCATGGCACCCATCGGGCCCCTCAGGTCCTCTGCTCCCTGCCTGAGCCCACTGTCTCTGGGCCACTTGGTTAGAAACACTCTTATTGACTTACTTACACCCGTCCTGCTGCCCCTTCTACATGACAAAACCCCAACTTTGGATCATCCCACAATCCACCTTCGCGGCTGCTCACTCCGTGTGGCTGAGAGAAACTGGAGAAAACCCAGAGAAGCACCACCTGAGGCCACTGCCAGGTCATGGTCTCAGACCCCACCTGCATTCTCCACACCCGCAGACAAACATTGTACTTGCCCTCAATCGGCTCCTCTCCCCCTAAACATCCTCTCCCTGGGTCCTGCATCCCCACCGTATGGAGGCAGGCACCTTCTCTTCTTCCTTTCACAACATTTTGAAAGTATAGTCAACCCTGCTGGCTTCTAGAGGTGCAGATTCCTGGGTCTATTCTAAAGCAAACGGGCCAGAATCTCTGGGTGAGGCCTGGAATTCCGTATTCAAGGAAGTTGCCTTCCTTAGGAACTGCTCATTGGCCTGTACTCCCTGACTCTCCTCACGTTCAGTTACTCCTCCAATTGTCACAGGCTGGCATCAAACCATTGCACTCTGTGAAAGGGAGTCAGCAGGAACCGCTGATATAGCCCACGTACTCCCTGGCCTGACCGTTCTGGAATACGGCTGCTGTCGGTCTCTCCAAGACTTCTGGTCATCCTTTCTCCTTTGCCTCTTCTTCTGATCATTTCCCTCGCGCTTTCAGTGTGAGCCTTTCTTGCACCTTAAATATTGGTGGTGCCTTTCTTGGGTTCCCCTGGGTGCAATTCTTAGACCATTGTTCTTCTCAGCCTAAGGTTCCTCCCTGGGAAATCCACATGGTTTTCTCTACAAAGTACATGACGATGGAAATCTCTTGTTCTCATTTGTCTCCTAACACTGTACCCATCTGTCTAATTGCTTGCTGGACATCACTGGATGCTCCATAGGCAACTTAATCTCAAATATTTTCTACACCAAATCCAAAGCTCTCCCACTCCCTGCCTATCCAACCTGCTCCCATGCCAGCTCCTCCTCCTCCTCCTCCTCTTCCTCTATTTATGACTCAATATCTCCATTTCTACTGGAAACCTAGGAGTCATCATACAACCTTTCTGTTTCTACTACTTTCAATTCAGGCCTCCTGATTTTACCTCTTAAATCCTGTTATAAAAATACAGTTCTTCCATCTGCCCTCTAGTGTAAGTCCTCATCTCTTGCTTGAACTACTAAAATAGCCTCTTCAGCCCTAGCTGGTTTGGCTCAGTGAATGGAGCAACGGTCGACCCGCAGACCAAAGGGTCTCAAGTTCTATTCTGGTCTAGAGCACCGGGTTCTATTCCGGGTTCGATCCTCACTGAGAGGCGTGCAGGAGGCAGCCGATCAATGACTTTCATCATTGTTGTTTCTCTCTCTCTCTTCCTCTCCCTTCTTCTCTGAAATCAATAAAAATATGTTAAAACAATAAATAAAATAGCCTCTTCACTGGTCTCCAGTGAAGCCCCACTCCCAGTGGTTACTGAGTGGTATTTCTAAAATGCCAACCTTGCTAGGGCAACCCCCTGGCTTGAAACACTTCAAAGCACTCCATGATCTAAAGCTATGTCCCAGCTCCTTGGGGTGACATAGAAGGCCCATCATGACTACATCCAGCGGCAGGGCTGGGACCAGGGTGATGCACGTGAGGACCTAGGATGCAACATTTAAGGACACACTCCCTCTCAGTGCTGACCCAGACGGGACACAGCCCTGAGTGTGAGTGCTGCCTTAAATGTTGTACTCTAGGTGCCGCACGTCTCTTGTATCACCCCAACCCCCACCCTGCCCACTGCTTCTCTAGCGTTTTGGATTGACAACGCATCCCCACCCCCACATTCTGTGCTCTAGCACTCTTACTCTCCTTGTTGCTGGATCTTTACAGATACGAAGAAGCTTCTCGCAGCTCAGGGTGATCTCGAGCAAGCCTCCTCCTCCCTGGCCTCTGAGCCTCCTTAGTCCCCTGGGCATTATCTCTGTCACTGTGCTGACCACAGTGGATGGTCTTCCAATGAGGTCTGGGCACATGAGAAGCTTCTCAAGTGGGGAGATAGCGTTCAGTCTTTTTTCTAGGGCGCATGCCTGGGGCAGCAGGAAGCAATCAGTACGTGCTCTGTCTACACTGTTAGCTGAGCTGTATGCAACTCTGCTCTGGGAGCTCGCTTGAGTCAGCCTTCCTGCCCGGGGTGCAAAGCCCGTGGTTGACTCCCAGCCCCTTCACGATGCGGTGACCTCTAAAGATGGCTGTGCACCAGATATGAACTAGAGCCAGCCCCTGTCCACACCCGGGGTGGGGCAGAGGGAGTGTTAAACCATCCGCTCTCCAAGGGCGGTAGTCAGAGCTCTAGCAAATAACTCTCCTAACAAATTCACTTGATGTCAGTCTGAAATTTTCATAGGAATGACACAATGCCGGGCCAAGTGCTAATTCCTCAGCCTCCTGCCAGATTTCCACCGCGCCGGCTCATGTTTACCAACCTCTCAGCGGCGACGTGTGTTCCAGCAGGGAGCACAAGGGCGTTGGGAGTTATTCTGGGCCCTCATAAAACTCTTCTTGGGGTTTTTACAGGGTGATTCAGTCATACACCCCCTTGGAGAGTATCACTGCTACCAGAAGAGGTCCTGAGAGTTTCTCATTGAACCTCCCTCAACACTGTTCAGAGGGACCTGTCAGAGGAGAAACAGCTCCCGGGGAAATACCGCACCGTAAGATCCAATATCGCGAGTTGCCCTTGTCAACGTTCATCAAGCCTTTTCTGGACTCTGACCTTATGTCTCTGAGGACAAGACCTGTGCTATGTGCATGGCTGCATGTTCCCCACAGCTACTTTGCTCACCATTGCTTCCCTGGGGCTAGCATAGTACCTGGCACACAGGAGGCACTTGATATGAGCTGGTGATGGAGAATGGGAAAAGAAGAAACTTGGGGAGTGGGCCTGGAGCTGCAGGGGCTCATCTGCAGAAGTGCAGAGCTAAGAGTGAAAACCAGAACACCACGCCCTGGCTTTCCTCCTACACTGAGGTCCCAGCACAGCTGCCTGCTTCTACACTCTGCAGTTGGGGTGGGGAACATCCGGCCCGTGGGCCGTATAATGCTCCAGAAATCATTTGGTCTGGCCCTGCCAAGGCATTAAGGGTAAGATAATTAAATGTTCGACCAAATAGAGCAGGCTAATCTTTAAGTTGATAATTTTGTATGGCCGGTGAATGATGTTATAAACATCCAAATGGCCCTTGGCAGAAGAAAGGTTCCCCACCCCTCCCTGCTCTGGGTTTGGAGGGCCAGCAATCCTGATGGCACCTGGGGGCTGGTGGATACTGGAAAGCAATTTCATTCATCTGATCAAGCGGAAACAGAAAAGCTGGCCCTCCAAACCCAGAACCCTGGCTGCTGTTGCTCCCCTGGGTGGAACGTGGGAGAAGTTACTTTTCTTCTTGGTGCACCATTCTCCCCCTCCAGCTCCCTTCCAGCTCCCTTCAGAACATCTAATGGTGATCAACAGCAACAACAAAACAATTTAAAAACCACCCTGGCCTGGCAGGTGTGAGCCAGGAGGTCACAGGTTTGATTCACAGTCAGGACACATGCCCAGGTTATGGGCTTGAACCCCAGGAGGGAGTATGCAGGAGGCAACTGATCAATGATTACCTCTCATCATTGATGTTTCTATCACTCTCTCCCTCTCCTTCCTCCCCGATATATTTATCAATAAAAAAAATATATTAAAAATAAAAAATAAATGCCACCCTGAAGATTACAAAAAGGAAAGCAAACTATTGTTATTCTCAAAAACGACAATGACACTCATGTATAACAACACATAGCAAGACAACCATAAACTGTCATTACCTTGAGGGAGGCAAAAGGCCAGAAAACCCCTCTGTAGACTTAGGGGACATGACCAACTCACACAATTGACGGCCAGGCCTGAATTACACAGAATTTCAGGGACTCGTGAACCCCTTGAAGTTCTTTGATCATCTTCCCAGACGTACAAGTACGAACCTGGTTGAGAAGATCTGGGTTAGAGGTTCCATGTGGTCTTTGAATCAGTGTTAGAAAGTGATGGGACCTCAGAGTTCAACTCATGTAACCGCATCTAATGAGACTTTACAGGGGAGGTTCTGAGGCCTGAAGGGTTCTCAGGGCTGACCAAGGGCATCGTTGGTGGGGAGCAGAACCGGGACTTGCAGGCACCCAGGTTTAATGAATCTGTTATCCCACAGTATTGCTTTGACGTATTATGCTGAAAATAAATGTAACGAAGGAGGAGAGTAGAGAGAGACTGACTGGGGGGAAAGGAAGGAGCAGACTCTACAGTCTGGCTATTGCTTGGTTTCATTTTGTGTTTAGCGTAGATTGGTTTTCTAGCTTCAAGCCAAAGAGACCAAGCCTGAGGCTCCCTACGGTGGCTCCATAAGGAAATCCTGATAGATCATCTGAGGTAGACTTGTGGAGGGAAAGACGGAGGAGCCCTGGCACAAGATGAGCTCTGAACATCTATGTCACTACCAAACCCCGAGCAACAAAGAATCTACTGTGCCCAGGAAGTAGGGGAGAGGTTTCTAAGGAGAAAATATGAGCTTTGAAGAGAGAGTGGGGGTTTAGCCCTGGCTGGGTAGCTCGGTTAGTTGGAGCATTGTCCTGTACACCAAAAGGTTGTGGGTTCGATTCTGGGTTGGGGAGGGTACAGGAGGCAACTAATGGATGTTTATCTCTTACAGTTCTCTCTCTCCCCCTTTCCAAAATCAATAAAATTATATTCTTGGTGAGAATTAAAAAAAAAAAAAAAAGAGTAGAGGGTTTATGCATCAAAGAAGGGGGTACTGGGTGGTCCCTATAGGTGGGAGGGCATTTCTAAGTCAGGGTGGGGTGTGAGGGAAGCAGGGTGGGAGATGGGTCTGGAGGCAGTTGGTATTTGACTTGGGAGCCATCTAAAGGTTTTGTTTTTTTTTAAGCTGAAGAATATCAAAGTGAGATTTGCATTTTAGATAGATAGATAACTTTAGTAACTGGATGGAAGATAGCTTTAAAGAGAACCCTTCTCCCCTGTCCAATTATAGAGCTATAGCCCAGATTCATCTGTTCATTCGCTGATCCCAATTTATGAAGCTCATAATATAAGCCAGGCGCTGACCTGGACAAGAAGAGCTTAAACCAGGACAATGATTGTAAAGATGGAGCCATAGAATCAGTAATACATACTGAGGGAGCAGTTTTGAGAAATACTTAGGAGTTAAAAATCAACAGGACCCCACGACCAACAATATCGGGCGGGGGTGGGGGGGAGGGGGATTGCGAAGGAAAGAGGTAGCACACTGAGGGAAAGTTGAAAGAAATATGTCCAATATTTTAGAATTATATGACGTCTAAAGAAATTTTCTGTTAGAAGCTCCAGAAAGATGAAAACATGACACAGATCAAAACAGACTTCATCTGTGCCATCTTTGAACCAGGAGTCTACTTGTGGAATTTGTTATTTCTCCAGAGCAGACGCCCATACCTACCCTAGGGAAGTAATTATGAAACTGACTGACTTGTATGCTGAACCCAGAGAGGTTGAGATAAAATACACAGATCTTGCTGGGCCTCTCCACACAGCCTATGGCAAGCCTTTCCTGCCACAGTTCTAATTGTGTCATAACGGGGTTGCTTTCATGTAATTTTAAAATGAGCTTTCAAAAGCAGAGCAGCAAGAATAGCAAGTGAACACCACAGATGGGCTGGAGGAAAGAGTGGGCTCGGTTAGTTTTTATAAAAATAAAAGGTATCTTTTCTCAAGAAAAAGAATGTGGGCTTTTGCTAATGTTATTTTAAGAGGCAAAGGACTTAGTCGAAGCATTCATTTTTTTCTTCCTCAATTCCTTGTCTGCAAATAACAAGCTGCAAAATTAAAGGAGAAAAAACATAAAAAGCTATGTGCTGTAAATGCCGTCAGGACACCAGCTTAGTGCCACACTGTGTTGTCTACATCAGAAATGTCTTGCTGGGCAGGTTGCCCAGATCACCTCTAAGTCTCACCGTTGTGTAAGGCGTAAAATGTGATATTTGCCACCGCGGGGATGCGTCTGTCCCTGGAGAAACAGAGTTTGCATTTTCTCACCTGCTCACAGTTAGTCAGCTTAGTATGAACAGGGCACCGGGGACCCGTTTCCCCGTATTGCCACAGGCAGGGCACTGGGCCCTGGTCCCGAAGCTAAACTGCTGGCATGGCAGCCCAGGGATCTGGGCCTGGAGCATGCGCGCTCTCTCTCTCTCTGGACACCTTTACATATCTGTCCTTCTTGGTACATGGCTTCCAGGAGTTCCAGTTCCAGGAAACTACAGGGACAGCCCTGACAACAACAATAATAACAACACACACACACACACACACACACGCACAAGGGGACTGAAGATGCCCCAAAAACAGGGTGCGTGCCCATCCTAAGTAGTAGCAAACGCTTTATGGCCTGCAATTCAGCGGTTCTCAACCTGTGGGTTGCAAACCCTTTTGGGGGTCGAACGACCCTTTCACAGGGGTTGACTAAATATATCCTGCATATCAGATATTGACATTACGATTCATAACAGTAGCAACATGACAGTGACGAAGTAGCAACGAAAATAATTTTATGGTTGGGGGTCACCACAACATGAGGAGCGGTATTAAGGGGTCGCGGCATTAGGAAGGTTGAGAACCACTCCTGCAGTTGGTTTTTAAGTAAGGAAAACAATTGCTTGGAAGAAGCAAAGCTAAACTAACTGCCGACATGCAAACCCAGCCTGACAGCTCAGCTGCAAACCTTGCTTCTGGTTTGCGGTGAAATGCGCCCTCAGCCTTGCAGAGAGAGGCCTTCTGTCCGCACCCACAGCACAGTCAAGAGGCACCTGAGAGCAAGGACCTTGTGCTCAAAACACCACTGCCGACTCCAGGTACCTAGAACTTCAGCCAGAGCAGTAGCTTCAGAAGCTAGCTGATGGATTCCGTGCTGCTACTCCCACTATTTCCCCAGAAGAAAAACCAAGATGCTGAGTCTCCCAGCCCAACAAAACACAGGGGATGTTGTTCGCCTGTATTAGGAAGCCTCCAGGGCGACAGAATGGCAGAAATTTCTGATGGGGACATGGGGGTGACTTTAAATTACTTTAAAATACCCGCACACTGACGTAGGCATTTCCATGGGCTTGGGGAAAGGGCAGCCTCTTCATAATGAGCAGGGCAGAGAAAGGGGACGACAGAAGAAGCCATATAAAACAGGCTGTTGTCTTCCATAATTCATATTCCCCCCAAAACTGCCCACAGGAAAAAGGCAGGAGCAGAGCAGGTGCCCAAGGCCGCCAGAGGTCTGTGGGTTGTGCCTGGGATGATGGTCCCGATAGGGCTATAAGTTGTTCTTTTGTTTTGCTTTTAATATATTTTATTGGTTTTTTACAGAGAGGAAGGGAGAGGGATAGAGAGGGAAACATCGATGAGAGAGAAACATTGTTCAGCTGCCTCCTGCACACTCCCCATTGGGGATGTGCCCGCAACCAAGGTTCATGCCCTTGACCGGAATCGAACTGGGACCCTTCAGTCCGCAGGCCGACGCTCTATCTGCTGAGCCAAACCGGTCAGGGCGGGGCTATAAGTTTAAGACAAGGGGATTTCATCCTATGTGCTTGCTTCGGCTCCTGAAATTATATGCCTTTCCTTTCTCTGTGATAACATCCGATCAATAAGCGGATGAGCTCTGGCCGGTTTGGCTCAGTGGATACAGCGTCGGTCTGTAGACCAAAGGGTCCCAGGTTCGATTTGGTTGCAAGCTGTTCCCCGGCCAGGGCACTGGTCGAAGCTCATGCCGGAGGCAACCAATCGATGTGTTCTCTCACATGGATATTTCTGTCTTTCCCTCTCTAAAAATCAATGGAAAGATATCCTCGGGTGAGAATTAAAACAACAACAAAACAAAAACAAAAACAGGTGACAAAACGGAGGCCCGGACTTCACCCCTCTCCCAAACACACACTAGGGAAGGTCCCTTTTTACTGAGTGCCTGGGCCACAGATCAGGTACTGTAAAATAAGGGGTGCTATTCTCTCCCGACAGTGGGTTTTCCCATCACCTGAAATTTCATTTACCAAGTGTCTGTAACCAAGGAGACAAACACCCCCAGTGTTTAGATCTGCGTCAGCATTTCCCTCAAGATCTACTCAGGAGACAGCGTTTATGAAGGGCAAAGAAAAGAAGGCGTTGACAAACATAGTATAAATCAATAGCCACAGGAGGCAGGGGCCTGGGACTATTGAATATCTTTGTATCACAAGCTTAGAAGCCAGCCTGGGAGACGTGGCTGAAAGTCCATCGGAGGCTGACCAAATGACCCCCGAGAAACTGCAATTGGTCAGATTACACATTTGGGACAAGCCCACACAGAATTCGGAGGAGGATTTGACGAAAGGCCTCAGGCTTAGAATGTGGCCCTGCGTGTCCTCCAAACCTGACACAGTGCCCCTGCAGGAGGCGCCCTTTCAGACGTGCTCAGTGCTCTCTGCGCCTGCAGTTCAGGAGTTCTGGGTTTCTTTTTTTGGTTTGGTGGTGATGACTTTTCTCTCTAGGAAGGAGCTCCAAGTAAAAAGTAAGGGGGATTTTTATGACCTTAGGAAGACAGATTTCAAAAACAAACACACGAACAAGGATTTGGGGTAGGACGCAGAGGATGGGGATGGAGAGCCGAGTAAATGATTGGTGGAGTGAACGCCATTCATATGCAAGGAAAGCAATGTTCATCGCCAACCTCCGCCATTCAGTGACTTTTATGAGAGAGTTCTAATGGGTTTGAAGGGCGGAGGAAAGAGCAGTAAAATGTTCTACTAGGAGCCTCATAGCATCACAGAATGTAAGACCTACAAGTGATCTTACAAATTATTTGTTCTCAATCATGAGTTTTATGATAAAATTTTCACTAGCCCACAGAAAACTAAGATATATTTGGATAACCTATCACAGGTCTTTAAAAACCAAGATGAATTCAATTTAAAGGACTGTTCTTTAGTCTGAGCTTAAAATTTTCCCAGTTTTGTCATATCAAAATAGTATTTCTTATATGAAAAGACAATGATTATAAATGGCAGTTTGGAACTTAAAAAATAACTAGTCTTTCTCTGTTCCTCATTATTATCACAATTAGTTTTTATAAATGTATTTAAATGTAACATACATACATCCCAATTAGTTTTAATATTCCTATATATATGACTAGAGGCCTGATGCATGAAATTCATGCACTCTCGGGGGGCCTTTAACCTGGCCTGCTCCCTTTGGCAGTCCAGGAGCCCTTGGGGGATGTCCGACTGTCACAGAGGTGGGAGGGGCTCCTGCCATTGCTCCTGGACTCACTAGCTGTGAGCCCAGCTTCTGGCTGAGCAGCCCTCCCCCTGTGAGAGAGTACTGACCAGCAGAGGGCAACTCCTGCATTGAGCGTCTGCCCCCTGATGTTCAGTGCACAACACAGCAACTGATCATTCTGCCCCTCAGTCAATTTGCATATTATCCTTTTATTATATAGGATATATAAGATATAGGATAGTTTTCTAACTTGGACAAAATGAAAAGTTGGGCAACCCCAAATAAGTCTCCCAAATTGTTGTTTAAATAAAATTTATTGGCCCATAAAATTGGATTGAGTTCAACATCCCTCCTATTTGCAGAAAAACAACAGCACAAGAGCGTAGAGAGCTTAACTGTTAAAGCAGAATCCAACCACGGAAAGTCCCCTCGCTAGTTAACAGCAAGGCCCAGACCAGAACCAGGGCTCTTGTCTCCCAGAGTCCAGAGTTCCTACAGCCTACTCCACTCCACGGGTGTTCAATGCTGGTGAGTCTAGAATTTGATCCTAAAACCACTTACAGTGCAAAACTGATGTGAAGCCCCGGCTGGGTAGCTCAGTAGGTTAGAGCATCATTCTGATATGTCAAAGTTTCGGGTTTGGCCCATGGTCAGGGCACATTCAAGAAGCAACCAATGAATGCATAAATAAGTGGAACAACAAATCAATGTTTCTCTTTCTCAAATCAATCAATAAAATAAAACTAAGATGAACATGCTTTTATGCAGTCTGTTAGACCACGTGTGAAGCTCTGCTGTGCTTTGCCACAGTGATCTCTTACAGTCATGACAAATAATCTTTACACAGCATGAATTACACATTCTTGTGTCATTTTGCCTCATCAAAACTCAACAGGACAGCATCAGATTTTATAAATATACACAAATAAAGATGCACCCAGCTCGTCACCTCTACTTATAAGCTGCTTAGTTCATTTTCTTCCTTATCAGTCACGGAACAGCCACCACCACTTGCAGTTCACAACGTACAGTTCGAATGCATCCATTCTGCATCTAGGACAAGATGGGCCAGCTTATGCAGGCCTGTCTACTGAGCCACGTTAATATCAAAAGATGACACATGTCACCAAGACAAATATAAAAAAGCCTTTAAACCCAACCCTGGAGCCAGGAAAACATTTGACACTGTGATGCCAAAAACTTGAATCCATTTATCCCGATTTCTCATTCTTATCCTAATTAGTTTCATAGTCACTGTATCTATGGGCGTTTCTAATTCCTGCAGTTAACTGAAGTGGCTGTTCAGTATGCAGGCTCACATTCTTACCTTTTCCCTCCTACACATTGTGATCTGCCAGCCACAAACACAACCCCATTGTTGCAAAGAGGCCAAAGTCGAACAAAAGGCCTTACCTAAAGTAAGGCTGGTGCCCAGTCAACTTAAAGTAGTGTCTTGCTTAATGCCCTGGACTTGTTGTTTTTTTTGTTTTTAATTGTGAAATAATTTTAGTAGTGAAAATAGTGTATCTTTATGTATCCTTCACCCACCTTTCTCTAATGTTAATATCTTTTAAAAAATATATTTTATTGATTTTTCACAGAGAGGAAGAGAGAGGGATAGAGAGTTAGAAACATCGATGCGAGAGAAACATCGATCAGCTGCCTCCTGCACACCCCCTACTGGGGATATGCCCGCAACCAAGGTACATGCCCTTGACCGGAATCAAACCTGGGACCCTTGAGTCCGCAGGCTGACGCTTTATCCGCTGAGCCAAACCAGTCAGGGCTCTAGTATTAATATCTTACATGACTGTGGTATAAGATCACAGCTGAGAAGTTTAACCTGGGAACAGTGCTGTTCACTGACCTACAGGCCTCACTAGAACCTCACCCATGTTCCCTAAAGCCCCCTTTCAGCCTCGGGATCCACTCTGGAACCATGCTGCATTTTGTTGTCACATCTCCTTGGTGTCTCCTCTGTGACTGGTCTTCAGCCTTTCTCTGACTTTCATGATCTCGATACTAGTGCAGAGTACGGGTCAGTTATTGGTAGTGAGGTTCATGAGGTGTCTTCCCCCGGCTGGACTGAGGTTGTGCATTTTGGACAGAAAGCACACAAGGGATGTGCTTTCTCAGGGCAGCGTCTGAGGGGCGACGTAGCGTCTAAACGTCTCATTCCTGGGGCTGTAAATCTTGCGTGCACGCACGTTCATGAAGTTTGGTTTTGGCAGCACTCCCCTTCCCCTTTTGATGCTCTGCACTCCCCGTCCCACCCCACCCCCCAGCTGTGTCCTAGAGGTGACTTATCTGCATTTGTCCTGCTCAGGCTACACCTCATCCTACTCTTTCCTCTTCTACCAAAAACCACGAGTTCTGTCAGTGCCCTGCCTTTGTGAGGTAATGTTCAGGTACATTTATCTCTGCTAAGGTGCAAACGAGCAACGGATTTACATTTTATTTTTTCAGATTCACATTTTAGTAAATATTTCTGGAACCTAAGGCTCGGCTAGGATGACTAGAGGACACGTGTGTTTGGGACTGGCCCCGTGTATGCCTGGTGCCCTGGCTTAATCAGTAATAGTACCCTCTTTCCCTCTCAGAAGGGTCCTGGTTTCTCTGTTTAATAATACGGCCACCCAACCTTAACCAAAATAGCTGACTAAGCGTGGTAATCAAAGGCATTTTGGTAGGCGACAGGGAAAATAAATTTAGATAAACGACGTTTTGATGTTTCTCGAATTGCTCTATGTTCCTATAAAAAGTTGAAGTTCACCAACCTGTAGGAATCAGGGTTTCATCCACAGGCAAAAAGGCGTCAGCTTCTATAGTGACTTCGTGGTCGTATATATTCGGGGAACCCTGGAAAGGAAGCGGTAGGGAGGAATATTTAAAGCTTAGCCCTATTTCATATATTTGCTTTATAACTTCGCTCGCAGAAATGTTTTCAGGCATTCACAAAAACGTCAGACATCCCATTTGACCTCTGAGACAGCTGATACGTTCCTTTAAGTGTGGGTAGACCGGGCCTCAAAATAGCAGCTGATACATTTGGGAGAAGCTTTCAAGCGTGACCCCAGCATGCATGTTCTTTACTAAATGAAAGTATAAAGGTGCAAAGTCAGGGAGACACCAGTGGTCTGAAAGCTTTTTGGGTTTCAACGTATTAGCCGAGGGTTTTTTTTCCACTTTCCTCACACACCAGGAAAAACAGAAGAGCAAGGGTCAGTGACCAAGGCCTCGCCTCCAGGCTCGCCAGAGGTGGGGCACGTCACCCTTTCTCTGGCCCAATTCCCCGCCACATGACAGAAGTCTGGGAGTCAGAACTGGGGTCTCTGCTTCAGAGCATTTGTCCATCTCCATGAAGATGCAGCTGCTGTCCTGGGGGAGTCAAAGGCTGGTCAGTGGGCAGAGGCCTGTGGTCTAGTTCCAGCTCCCACTGAGCGACCCCCGGGGAATCACATAACCTTCTAGAATCTCATTTCCTTTTGTGTAAAACTGGGCTCACGGTGCCCCCACCTTTTCCAGGGCTCTTCCGAAGGACAGTTTAGTAAAGATGTGTTGCGTTGCTTGCAAATTGGAGGATGCACGTGTACGTATCTAATTTAAAGGATTACTTTGATTATTAATAGGAGTTTATTTTAAAGTTCTACAGCAGAAGATGCAAAAAGGGAACCCTCAAAAATAAACTAAACCAGTGGTCCTCAACTGGGGATGGTTTTGCCCCACTCGGGAAAAATGTGACAAAGTCCAGAGACATTTTTGATGGTCAAGACTAGGGATGGTAATGCTAATGGCATCTGGTGGGAAGAGACCAGGGATTTTGCTCAAGACTCTACAATGCACAGGACAGCCCCCCAACAGGAATTACCTGGCCAAAACGTCAATAGTGCCACGACTGAGAAACCCTGAGCTAAGGACACTGAAGGTTCTGCCGGGTTCGAGAAGTCAGCAGAGAGAGACAGGGCACTGTGGAAAACAGGCTCTGTGGTCAGAAGGCCTCAGGCCCACAGAATCAAATGAAAAAGCGTGACCCCAGCATACAAGATTTTGGAGACCTTGAGAATCTATGTCTAAACATGGCAGAAACTGTTTTAATTGCTCTACTAAGAAGGCCTGTTTCTGAGGAACACCTCTTGTATCCTGGCAGGCACCTGCTGGGCGGGGGCAGGGATCGGTGGCAGGTCAGGCTGGGGCAGAGGTCTCTCCTCTGCTTACACTATCTCAGCCACTTGTTTGGCCCCTGTTCTGATCTGGGAAGGCAGGTCCAAGATGGGAGGGGCCCAGGGCAGCTGTAGGCCAGAGGGACCACTGCCTGTGTGGCTCTCCCTCCTGCCATCCGCTCATGGCTCAGGGGTACAGCCAGCCCCAAGCAGACCTCTGGGACTGAGGGGTGTCCCTTTCTGATGAGGGAAGAGCATGTGAAATAATTTTAGTCGTGAAACTGGCTCTACCTGTTCAATGCTCAGTTCCAGTTTGAGTAATATTCCATTACGTGAATATATCACAGCTTGTTTACCTATTCTCCTGTTGACAGACTTTTGCTTTGTCCCAGTTTTTTACTATTACGAATAAAGGTGCTTAGGAATGTCCTGTTTCTGTTTGTTTTTTAACACTGAGGCAGAAAGAAAATGATTCACTATGAAAATCACACACCAAATGAACTGATGAGTCTGAGATATTAGCAAGAAGCCAGAGAGGAGAAGGAAGAAACCTTTACTAGGCCCCAGTAGGTCCTCCTGGTGACTGGGTCGCCGAGCAACCTAACATCCCTTCCCTGAGGGAAGGGTGCTTTTTGACTCCTCTGACCTGGAATAATGCAACGATCCACTCTGGAGTATTTCTGTTGGATTCATTTCCTTCCAGGCGGATGAAAATTTGGCATGGAATGCTGATTCACAAACAGAACTTGAGGTTTATCTCTGAGCTCAGTGTTTGTTTTGGTGAACTTGGCTTGGCTGTGACTAGTCTGTCACATTAACCATTTACAGAGCTCACTGTGGCCTGTGTGGGCTTTAAAGACTTCTTTTGTGCATTGCCACTACCCCTGCCTTAATTCAGCTCTTACCGCCTCTAGCAGGAGTAACAGACACCATTGGTTACTACCCATCCAAGCCATAGCAACTGCCTTACCAGCACCCTCCCTCTCCCCTGGGAGAACCCTGACCTGTTGCTTTACCCTGTGCGAGGTTATATATTCAGGGGGAGGACCCCTAGCCTGGCCCCAGAGGGCTAATCCTGATTGGTCTAAGCCAATCCCCGTGGTCTAATTCCCTTGTTGGTGATTGGGTTGGATGGGGCACAGGGCACACAAAATGTAGGAAAAGTCTGGAGGGAGCTTCTGGGAAGTTTTGCTTGTTCTTAAAAATGGAACATGAGAGATATGAAAAAAGAAAAAGGAGTAGGTCCTTTTTTGTCCCTAGATGAAGAGTCACTGTGTGACTATATGAAGAGGTGGTTTCTAGATCTGTGGCAACCTTCTTGTGACCATGAGAGGACAGCCTGAAGGCAAAGGCCACAACACGGGAAAGCAGAATGGAAAGACAGCAGAACCTGGGTCCTTGGTGACTACCTCCCCAGCCATCCAGAACCACAGTTACTGCTTGTCCCCTCACGTTCCCCCAGGCCAGCTTTCACTGCTCTTTCGGTAAGGTTTCAGCAAGAAGCATGTCCTCCCAGTTTTGTGTTAGGCAAAAGCAGGAACAACGAAAAAGAAAAAAACACAACCTACAACCCACATAACTTTCCTATTCTCTGGTAAAACACAGTTCTCCCTTCCTCCTAGGCCCCCAACACTTAAACTTAGAAGTGATGAGTCAAAGCTTGGCCCCAAGTAGAACAAATATACTATTAAATTTAAAAAAACAAAGGGAGAAAATACATAAGATGAGATGACTACCTTAGATACCAAGTTTGGACCTATTTTCCTGGAGAGGGTTTAAGAGGCATAATAATGTGTCTGTGGGGAGGGCAAGAGATATTCTGAAAACGCAGAGGTCCTTGTCCTCAGGCCTAGTTAGACTGACCGTCCACTCTTACCTGAGAGCCCCGGAGGCTGACGAGCCCTGCCCACCCTCAACCCTGGAGCTGGTGGCTGTGAATTTGAGCTTCACTTAATAAGACAGTTACAGAAGGGAGTTGACACTGACCACCATTCTAGGTGGGGCCTGTGATCTGAGAAACTATGCAGCCTATGTTAAGAGATTCAGAAATACCTGTCACTTCAGGGAGGGGAAGAGTGTAAAATTGTGGTCAGGAGGGTTCTCTGCCAGGTAAATAGGAAGAGCCTCAGTGACTCTTACATTCCCATTAAGTCTCCTCCATCGGAACACGTTGTCAGATGTGATACCTCACACATCATTTCTCTTTCTATCCCTGAATCTATTCCTTTGGACCATCCCTGCTTATAAAATTGGATGTCTAAGTATATAAAGTGTGGAAAACAGTAAAAAATCCCCATGATCTGCTACCTACATTAAACCATGAATATTTTGTTCTATTTTTGTCAAATTTCTTTCTGAACTTATTTTGAAAAGTAGGGTCTTTATGCTCATTATTGCAGAGCCTTTTATGGCTAGGCGTGTTTGTTTTGTTTTTGTATTTTGGTGTGTCTTTAAAATCTCATGAAAGATGGTGGACGTTCCTGAAGATAAGGAGAGAGCAAGTGAAGAAACATCTTTCTTATTTTTAAAGGAAGGACTTTGGAAAGTATAGCAGAACCAATTAACTCATGCTATTTGAAAAGGTCCTAGGAAAAAAAATCAGCATATCATCAGCAAACTCCTAAAGGAGTGTGAAAATGCAAGCTATTACTAGCTGGCTGTGAACATCATCTCTTGATAGAAAATCATGCCAAAGTGAGTGATTCAAGTACAGTAGACGCTGATGAGTTCTTCAGATGAACAGGAAGTAATAGCTATAATCTGCAGAATTTAGCTAAGCTTTTTTGTATTCTGTCTCATGCAATCGCCTCCTAAACAAGCTAAAATATTAGCATTAGGAGGGAATGAGGTAATTTAGAAATTATTTATGGGGATTGTCAATGTCTCTCCCCCACCCTTAGGGTGGGCTGCACAGTAGGGGCACACAGATAGTCTCAGCATAGCTAAAGGCTTGGGCAGAGCACATTTCCAAAGGTCCAAGGGTAGAAAGCACTTTTCTTGGAAGTAATTTTTTAGGGGAAGTGGGTGTAGGAGTGAAGTAGGTGAAGCAAATATAAGTCCATGTTACTAGATGAGAAGGAATTCTTAAAATAGCTGTTCGTTACCTGAGCATACGGGAAACAGAGTTCTCTTGGCAGTAGAACATGCTCATCCTATCTTTCCCTATAACTTCCATTCATTGAGCACCTACTATGAGCCAGACGCTTTCCTGGGCACTGTCATCATCAAGGGGGTGATCCCATCACCAGGGTAATTTCATGCTGGGTTGGTGCCTCCAGTCACTCCCCCAGCTCGATCCACAAAGCAGATTGCAGGACAGAAGAGGCAAGGTCACCCACCTGGCCTGCCAGGTTGAAATAAGAATGGTTGGTCAGGTTGACGGGCGTGGTCTGACTGGCCTGCGCGCGATAGTTGATCACGAGCTCCCCACCGTCCAGCGTGTATGTTACCCAGACTTTTAACTCCCCAGGGTAACCTTCCTCACCATCCGGACTGACCCGGGAGAACTGGACGCCGTTTGACAGCACCTGAGGGGTCCAGAGGACCTAGAAAAAAAGTGTTTTGAAAGCTGTTTAGTCATTCCCATTCCAAGCTGCATGCCATATTGCAATACTAAAGACAACCGATTCCAGGAAGGGAGTGATGATACAGCCCATAAGGTTGAAAATAATAGCCTAGAGTTCAATTACTCTAAAATCCTGTTTTAAACAGAATTGGAGAGAAAAGAATGTTTCTCTTTACCTACTCACACTTCCCATACTCTTTTCCCCTGGATTTATACATATGTGTCCACAATATTTTCTTCCCCTACTTTGAGACTTTTTTTGTTGAATTCTTAGCAGCACATTCTGAGTGTCATATAGCGATATCTGTTATCTGCTAATAGTATTAAAAATAACCTTGCCCAGCCAGCATGGCCCAGTGGTTGAACATCCATATGTGAACCAGGAGGTCACGGGTTCGATTCCCAGTCAGGGCACATGCCCGGGTTGCAGGCTCAATCAACCCCCAGTGAGGGCATTCAGGGGGCACTTTGGCAGACATGGGACTGTCATTGTTGAGTGCTCACCTGGTGCTTTTACATAAATCATTTCACAAGGTAAGGATTTGGTGAGACCAAAATAATTATAATCTTTGCAGGTCAAAATAGTTGAACAGTGGCAATTTCACATGGTTCCAATTAATATTATTACTCCCATTTTACAGATGAGTAAATTGAGTTCAGTGGAGTTAACTTGCTCACTTCTACCTCCCACATCCCAGGGGAGTGGAGTAGAAACCTTTAATACTTCATGCCCACTGTTTAAAGGGGGGCGAGGGGTGTGTGTCAGGTCATACACGTAATTAGGGACGGCTAGGATTCAAATTCAGGTCTACATTATAACACATCTTGGTTTCAGTAGATGTTTGTTCAAATCTCCATGAGTATATGATTTTTTAAAAGGAAATAAAGAATTCAAATGAAAAAAAAAAAATCTCTCTGAGTTGAGGTCAAACACTGTCGTTCCAAATAGACTTGAAAGATCACAAGTCCTTTGGCCTGAGGAATGGCCATGAGCCCAGGCTCTGCCCCCCCACAAACACTCCTGGCTGCACCTCTCGGTAACATTGCATTTGCCAGGAGGGGGAACCCAGGGGGAACAGAGGACTCTGCCTTCACCGATGGTAGAAGCAGCTGGTGTCTGAACACAAGTTCACTGACCTTAGAAACAAATTCATTTTAGACCCTAATTACCTCCCAGGAAGGATGAATTTTCAAGACACTGGACATATACAGCCTTTTATATGTGTGATTAAAGAAAGAAAAAAGAAACTCCCAAATGGAAAATTTTAAGAATAAAAAACTTGAAATGCTCTTAACTTGCTACCTTGTTTTTCTCCTTTAGAGAAAGAACACAATGGAAAGATTTTTGTGTAAACCAATACGATCAGATAAGCATAATACTGTGGGAAGTGTAATTCCTATTCATGGAAGGATTTCCCCGGCCCTATCGTTTCCAAATTTCCAGAAAACTTCCTGATTTGCACCTTGAGGCCTACTTATCCCATTTCTAATCCTGTTGGGTTCTTCAAATTTCATCTTTAGAAAACACATACCTCCAAACGAACAATTATTTCGTAACTGTTGAGATCAAACACAGCTGAAAACGAAGCTCACCTGATACTGCTCATGGTACTATATCAAAACCTGTTCAAAAACTTTCCATAATAACACTCCATGTGTTTCCCCACTTCTCTCTGGGCTGTTGCACAGCCCTTCTCTCCATTAGCAACACAGTGAATGAAATGCTATCCTTTCTTCAAGGGCAGTTCAAATTCCACCTCCCCCGTTGCTATGCATTTGTCCATACCCAGTTCCTCTATCACATCATGGGCGTATGCCAGTTGTTTATGGAAGGGTTCCGCTCCCTCGCTGTGCTGTGAGCCTCAGAAAGCCCCATCCCTGGTTTGCAGAAGGGGCCCAGTGGGCACATGCACACTCATACAGGGCACACATGTTAAGCAACACCACAGAAAGTACCCCCGTGGGAGAGGGAACAGGACCAAGCAGGAGCAAGGTGCTATTCTGAGGCTCCACTCAAGATACCTGTCCACGCAGAGCTGGGCCTAACTTCTCTGGCACCAGGCATATGCCAGAGACCCTCCGGCTCTGTGCCTCCCTGGCATGAGGACGCCCATCGTGGAGGAAAAAGGAACTGATGGGTAGTCTGCTTCTGGGCCACAGACAGGAAGCTGGTGGGACAGGGGTAGCAGGGTAACCAACTTCCTTCTCCGGGACAAGTGGCGGTCGGGGGCAGAAAAGAAATTGTGGTCCTCAACTGCACACGTGTTCCTGTCTTCCCTGGCTCTTCGCTAGGAAGTCACCTGGTGGTGTATTTGAAAGGCACGTGAACTTCCGAAAGGATCTCCCTCACAGCCTGACATGAGACGAGCAGTAGAGTCTCTGGGGGTTGATGGGCAGACTGCACCCAGTGAGGGGCCAGGAGGCCAGGCGTCCTTGCT
This sequence comes from Murina feae, assembly GCA_004026665.1. Lineage (NCBI taxonomy): Eukaryota > Metazoa > Chordata > Mammalia > Chiroptera > Vespertilionidae > Murina > Murina feae. Next base: position 20,693 of record PVJC01030857.1, read on the forward strand.
CAGGGAGAAGCTGCTGGGTCAGTTTGCTTTCCTTGCCTCGTTTTCCCCAGACTCTCTGGGGTGGGGGGGGGAGTTTTAATGTGGAAAGGGGGAACTGGGGAGAATAGGGGATAATTTGGGGGCATAGAAAGGTAGGCCTGAATGCAGCAGGGCTTAACCACAGATACAGGGGTGCGTGCTGGACTGGGGGCAGTAGTAGTAGTGGCCGAGGTACAGAGCAGCAGTTGTGAAGGAATGAGGCCTCTGGCCAGGCAGCC
>PVJC01030858.1:0-20918 GCA_004026665.1 Murina feae
TTTTTTTTATTCACTTGATTTTTAGGTTCACTTGTTGATAGATATGTATTTGTTGTTCATAATTTTTATCTTTACTTTTTCTTCTTCTTCCTCTTCTCAAAGGATACCTTTCAGCATTTCATATAATACTGGTTGGGTGGTGATGAACTCCTTTAGCTTTTTCTTGTCTGTGAAGCTCTTTCTGAATGATAGCTTTGCTGGGTAAAGTAATCTTGGTTGTAGGTTCTTGCTATTCATCACTTTGAATATTTCTTGCCACTCCCTTCTGGCCTGCATGGTTTCTGTTGAGAAATCAGCTGACAGTCATATGGGTGCTCCCTTGTAAGTAACTGACTGCTTTTCTTTTGCTGCTTTTAAGATTCTCTCCTTGTCTTTTGCCCTTGGCAATTTAATTATGATGTGTCTTGGTGTGATCCTCCTTGGATTCTTTTTGTTTGGGGTTCTCTGCGCTTCCTGGACTTGGAAGTCTTTTTCTTTCACCAAGTAGAGGAAGTTTTCTGTCATTATTTCTTCAAATAGGTTTTCAATCTCTTGCTCTCTCTCTCCTTCTGCCACCCCTATAATTCTGATGTTGGTATGCTTGAAGTTGTCCTAGAGGCTCCTTACACTATCTTCATATTTTTGGATTCTTTTTTCTTTCTGCTTTTCCGGTTGGGTGTTTTTTGCTTCTTCGTATTTCAAATCTTTGACTTGATTCTTGTGATTCTCTAGTCTGCTATTGGATCTCTGTATATTATTCTTTATTTCAGTCAGTGTATGCTTAATTTCTAGCTGATCCTTTTTCATATCCTTGAGGGTCTCACGAAATTTATTGGCGGTCTCTAGAAAATTCTTGAAAAACCTTAAAACTGTGGTTTTGAACTCTATATCCAGAAGTTTTCTTTCCTCCATTTCTATCATTTGTGACCTGTTTCTTTGTCTCCACATTTTGGCTGCTTCCCTGCATTAATAGAGTGGCTTTCTGTGCTAGGTGTCCTATAGGGCCAAGTGGCTCAGCCTCCCCAAATTACCTGAGGTGGACACTCTTGGTGCACCCCTTTGTAAGCTTTGTACACAGTCTTATTGTAGCTAAGCCTTGATTGTTGTTGGTATCACTGGAAGGAATTGACTTCCAGGCCACTTGGCTGTCAGAATCAGCTGTGTTTATGGTAGGAGAACTTCTGTGCTGGAGACACACTGATGGGGCAAGACTTGCTTCAGTGGGGCTTTGGTGCTCACTGAGTCTGCCCCCTGAGTGTTTCCCTTATGGATTTGAGGAGTTGTAATCTGTGTGGTCCGCTCTGACCACTGGATACACTTACTGGCTCTTGGATCTCTAAGGAGGTGCTATTTTAGGTTCTTCCTGAGGCTACCCAGACTTTTATATGCAAAAGCCTCTGTGTGCAGCTTGGGTGGGGCAAGGTCTCGGGGAATCAACAGGGCAGAGCAAACAGCTATGGCTGATTTTCAGCCCTGCCCTAAGAAGCACTGGGTCTCAGTGTCCCTCGGCACTGCTGAGAGAAAGCTTCTCTGGAGTTTCTCCTGGTGCCAAACAGTCCAGCTTCTCCCTGTATGAGTCTGGATCCCCAGAAACTCACCCAGAACTGGAGTTTGGAGCTGTCGGGAGCTTGTGACTCCCTCCGGATTGAAAAAGACAACCTCGTCCTCAGTTGCCAGCCCTTTCTGCGAACCCTTTCCGTGCGCCTCTGTACCTTTGCACTTTACTTCCGCACCTCCTCTGAGTCTCAGTCTCTTTCTAGTTGTAGAATTTCCTCTCAGCCAGCTTTCCTGTGGGTCTGGGTGGTGTCCGTTTTTTCTTTTCGTTGTGGTTTTGAAATGGTTGTGCGAGGCAGCAATTCCAGGTGTTTACCTATGCCACCATCTTGGTTTCCCCTCTCCAGAAAGAATATTTTAAATGTAGAATCCCATGAAAAACAAATGGGGTGATTTGGGGAGGGATAGGAGTCACAGAGCCCCTGTGCTCAGCCTTTCCTCTGGTCTTCCTTCCCCAATAGTGTTGCAACTACCCAGGGTTCCATGGAATAGAGTTTGAAAAATCACTCAGAGCACATGTTTCTTGAGGCAGGGTACTGCCTGCTTTAGTTTCTTCTGTGTCTACAGTCATGTGGGGATATGTTCTGATAAATGTATTGTTAGGTAATTTCATCATTGTGTGAACATTATAGAGTGTACTTACATGAACCTAGTCAGGGGTCCTCAAACTTTTTAGACAGGGGGCCAGTTCACTGTCCCTCAGACCATTGGAGGGCTGGAGTATAGTTTAAAAAAAACAACTATGAACAAATTCCTATGCACGCTGTACCTATCTTATTTTGAAGTAAAAAAACAAGGTGGCAAAAATACCCGGCAGGCCAGATAAATGTCCTCGGTGGGCCACATGTGGCCCATGGGCCATAGTTTGAGGACCCCTGACCTAGATAGTATAGCCTACTACTATAATTGTATGTACTATAATTTTATAGGATTGATTGCACAGTAGGTTTGTTTACATCATTATCACCACACATGTGAGTAATGTGTTGCACTAAGATACAATGACATCACTAGGCAATAGGACTTTTTAGCTCTCCTATAATCTTATGGGACCACAGTGGTATGTGTAGTCCATTGCTGACCAAAACATTGTTATGCAGTGCAAGACTGTATTTAGTGCCTGGAACATAAAATATATCAAGACAGATATGATGAATGAGCAATGGAAGGATGTGCCTCCAGTCAAGATCCCATGGCCACTCCGGGATAAATTTGGGCCACAAATCTCTCTCTGCCCTCTGTCATCTAAACTGCCCCTAGGAGTGATTTATACCCACTGACTGCTCTTCCTATAGCCTCATATTGCTAGTTTCTGATTTTTAACCCCATTGCTTTGCTGGAATTTTTGGCACAGATATTCTTAACTACCACAGTCATGGATATTTTTCAGTTCCTATTTTCAGGTGACCCTTTGAGTATTTGACAATTCCTGAATTTCACCACCACCATGGATTCTCCTGACTATTTTTTCTCTCTTTGACCTTTGCTTTCCTGTATACCCTAAATGACCATATACTTTAAGCATTGACATCACCTCTAAATCTAAATGTTACGTACAAGTCTCTACATTAAGTCTATCCTCCTTTCTAAATTTCAGACTCTTTTATCTAATCTCATATTAGACAGCTCCACTGGCACTCCAAATAACCCATCCCAATCTGAATTTGCTAGTCCTCAGAAGCTGCTGTCTCTCTCACTGGATGACACTATCACCTGCCAAGTTCTTATCAACTTCAACTCTAGGACCTTGGCATGTGAAATCCAACACCAAACACCAAATTCTACCCATTTTGTGCTGTAAGGTTTTCTTGGCTCAATCCCCTTTCTCTACTTCTTACATCTTTTTAGTTGGCCAGAGTAGTATTTAACTGGTCTCCTGAAGTTTATGCTATGACCTGTTCTTCACTGTACAACTACAAGGATTATGTCACTTACCCACTTCCCAACACTCCCTCACTTACATGCTTTCTTGCTATTGCTTCCCAGCGTATATGGGATAAAGGCCAAAAATTATTAACATGGCCTACAAGGCCCTAAAAGGGCTGGCCTCTGTTCATATCTCCAAGCTTATCATGCATTCTTTCTTCAGGTTACTGTCTCTGAGCAATGCTGCTCTCTCTTTTAGTCAAACACTTCATTCTCCTTATGACCAAAGAGCCTTTATCCATACTGTTCCCTCTGTCTGATATGATCTTCCCTACATAATTTTATTCATTCTGTGAATCTTAGTTTGAACACCACTTTCCTTGACCAAATCAAATGAGCCTCCCTTGAAATTGAATGTGTGGATCTGTGGCCAAGTTCTAATGGCAGTGATGTTTGAACCATTACATAATTGGGATCTATTTGTTGTATCAGCCAACATCACCAAATGAGGTTAATGATCCTTTTACGGAAACAGGACAAGATATATCTTTTTATCCAGAACTGCTTATTTCAAGAGAGCAGGAGATATGCAGGTAAAGCTTGGTCATAGTCTGGGAAATGGGTGGTCCAAGGAATTAAAGCCCTGAACCAGAGAAGGAGTGGCAATTGATGTAGGAGCTCAGCTCATGGAGACTTCTATCCCAGATCTCTTTTTTTTATGTGTGAGTGTGCTTATGTTTAGTTATACCTTTGTGCATTGAAATTCCATTTAAATCATAAGTAGTGCCAGAGAAAACAGCCCACTAAAAGGCCTTTTATAAATGCAGGACTCACAAAAAGTTCACTTTAACAATACAAAAGTAATGTAAATAAATAATTACAGCCATTATGTAAACTTCTCATTTTGTCTAACTACCATGCAGAACAATATCTAATCTAATAAAAGAGTAATATGCAAATTGACCCTCACTCCATTACACCTAAGCCACGCCCACCAGCCAATCAACGCCTACCAGCCAGTCAGAGCGGCTTTATGCAAATTAACCCAGTCAAGATGGTGGCCGGTAGCCATGGAGCTAGAACAAACAGGAGGCTTCCATTGCACCAGCAATGGAGGAAACTGCCTGCCTAGGCCGGCTGGGCCTCTGCTCAAGGCAACAGTGTTTCAATTATAGAAGCCACAGAGCTGAAGCAAACAGGAGGCTTCATTACCTGCCTAGGCCTCTGCTCAAGGCAACAAAGTTTCAATTATACAAGATAGATAAACCCCAGAAACCTGATTCCAGCCAGCCTCACTGGAACGTTGGGTCAGTGGGAGCTGTGGGTTGGCCAGGCACCCCAGTAGGGACCCGAACCCTGAAAGACTGTGGGCAGCCTGAAAACGGTCCTCAGCCTCTCACCCAGGCTGGCCACACCCCCATGGGGTGAGGGTCCACACTGGGGGGCTTGGCCAGCCTACAAACAGCCATCAGCCCCTCACCCAGGCTGGCCAGGCACGCCAGCAGGTGGACATCCCCCAAGGGGTCCCAGACTTCAAGAGGGCTGAGGGGAAGCCCCCCAAGTGCACAAATTTTTGTGCAGCAGGCGTCTGATATAATAAGGTTTATCATTAAATATGACAGATTCACTTTGTGGTTAAATTTATTTGATTGCAATTCTAAACTTTGTTCTTGAATGTAGAGCCAGCATTGTTTGTTCATGTTGCTGCTCACAGTTTTAAAAAATTAAGAAGGGAACTTACTACCCTCCTGTCATAAACAGCTTTATGGCTGAGTAAAATTTGAGAACATTTTGTTGGTATCTAAATGTTATGGTTCCTATTAACTTGTTTTAATGTTTGGTCATGTGGACTGAATTGGAAAGGAGTAAGGAGTGAGACCTGCTTTTGAGCCAGAGACCTGAGGCTTTTGATGGGTCCTGTGGTCCCACTGCTGGGAGCTTCCTGCCATATTCGTGCTCCCTTAGACCAGGCTGGGGCTGGCCAGTCTGACTTTGCTTCCAAGACCTCAGCCTCTCTGTATATTCAATTAATTGCACATGTTATTTGGAAGATTCCTTGTATCTATTAAGTGAAAAATAACATCCCAGCGACATTAAGGTGTTCAGGCAGAATTGCTCTGTATGAGTAGAAATGGAAACTCTCACACTCCCACATCACATGATGCAAATCTAATCTAATAAAAGAGTAATATGCAAATTAACCATCACTCTGAGACACCTAAGCCATGCCTGCCAGCCAAACCACACCCACCAGCCAATCAGAGCAGCTATATGCAAATTAACCCAGCCAGATGGCAGTTAATTTGTATACACAGGCACGGAGTGAAGATTGAAGACAACCTAGAAGGAAGCAAAGTGCTACAGAAGGGAGCCAAGCAGCAGAGAAGAGAGAGAACGAGGCAGCAGAGATGAGAGGGAGCAAAGCAGCCCAGAAGGGAGGGATCAAGGCAGTAGAGACAGGAGGGAGCGAGGCAGCAGAGATGGGAGGGAGTGAGGCAGCAGAGATGGGAGGAAACAAGGCAGCAGAGAAGGGAGCCCTCATCCCCTCACCTAGGCTGGCCAAGCACCACAGCGGGCACCTCCACCCTGAAGGGGGTGTGGCCAGCCTGAAAATAGCCATCAGCCCCTCACCCAGGCTGACCACATCTCCATGGAGTGAGGGTCCCTGCTGGGGGGTGTGGCCAGTCTACAAGCAGCCCTCAGCCCCAGGCTAGCCACACTTCCATGGGATGAGGGTCCCCAGTGGGGGCTTGGCCAGCCTGCCATCAGCCCCTCACCCAGGCTGGCCAGGCACCCCCATGGGGACCCCCACCCTGATCCGGGACCCCTTTAGAGCAAACCAGCCAGCACCCACCCATGCACGAGATCTCTAGCCTATATAACAAAAAGGTAATATGCAAATTGACCCCTACAACAGAATGACTGGGAATAACTGGTCACTACAACACACACTGACCACCAGGAGCAGACACTCAATGCAGGAGCTGCCCCCTGGTGGTCAGTGCGCTCCCATAGAGTGAGTTCTGCTCAGCCACAAGCCAGGCTGACAGCTGCCAGCACAGCGATGATGGCGGGAGCTTCTCCTGCCTCCTCAGCAGCACTAAGGATGTCCAACTCCAGCTTAGGCCTGCTCCCCACTGGCAAGTGGAAATCCCCTAAGGGCTCCTGGGCTGCCAGGGGGAGGTATGACTGCCCGTTTAGGCCCAATTCCCCAGGCAGTGGGCCTAAGCCAGCAGGCAGACATCCCCTGAGGGGTCCCAGACTGCAAGAGGGCACAGGCTGGACTGAGGGACCCCTTCCGAGTGCACAATTTTTTGTACACCAGGCCTCTAGTAAAATAATAACAGCATCTGACACTTATTGGGCAGATACTCTGTCAGGCACTGTGCTAACTGTTTTATATCTTAATGAATCTTTGTAACAATCCCATGAGGGAGGTAGAGTGTTTGCTGCTTCCTCACATAAAATTTGCAAGGATGTGTGACTTGCCCAGGGTCACAAAGCCTGGGTAACTGGGGCCAGATTGAGGTCAGTAATATTGTTTACCTCTTCCAGCTTCTCTCCACCACTTTCTCCTTGGTATATTGGAGAGAATCTCAGCCCTGACTGAGGCAATGCAATGAGATGGGGGATTCTGTATCCACTGCTCCTCTACTGGTTCTGGAAGATGCTAGGCATATTAATGTTGCTTGAAAGTTAGGTAGGATGGCTTTCATTGCATATGTTTCAGTGAGTATATATTAAACCAGTGTATATTTCATTTAACATAATTGGGATCCAGTGCATGAATTCATGCACCTTGAAAGAAACTGTGGGCCACAAGGCTGTGGTGGGCACAGAGGTGGGTCTTGGCCCATCCTCCACTCCCCTTGCCTGGCCCTTCCTGCCATGCCCCCAGTCTCCTGTTGCCCCGATTGCCCCTCAGGAGCAGGAGGAGGTGGCAAACCCCTGAGGGGCAATTAGGGCTGGCAGCTGCCACTTGCAGCCACTGATAGCACTGAGCAATTGGATCTGGTGCCTGGTGCTGGCAGCAAGTGTGAGGGGGGCCGGCACCAGCAGCAGGTGCAAGCACTGGGTGAGACCACAGCATGCAGGAGCAAAGAATTTTCAATTACCACCACAGGCTCACCCTGATGACAGCAACCTGAGCCCTGCTTTGGTCTGGTGCCCTCGCTCACCTGCTTCACCATCCCTTCACGGCTGATGCCCGTCATGTTCTGCACTCTGCCATCTTTTGCCAATGCCCACTATGTTCCATGCGTCTCCTGGTGGTCAGTACATATCATAGTGACCAGTTGTTTGGTTCTGCAGTTTGGTCTATTTGCATATTAGCCTTTTATTATATAGGATTATATAGGATACTTAACAAATATATAGAGAGAGATTTTAAAATGTACACCATATGCTGGGTGCTGAGGGCAACCTCGTTCTCAGCAAGCTTATGATCTACTTGGGGAAGACTAAAGAGTAAACAGACAATTGTGATACAGTATGGTAAGTTCTGTGATGGGAGAAGTATAAGATTCTGTGGGAATTTGTAGCCCACATTTGGCCAATCAGGAAGCCTTCCTGGAGAAAGATGCATTGATTCTGAGGCCTATCAGAAAAAAGGAATTAAACCAGAAAGTGTAGAAAGTGGAAAAAGAGAGTCCCAGGCAACAGAATTAGCCCTGTGGTGTTGGCCAAGAGAGATTTGCATATAGCCTGCTGATAGTACACTGGCTTCTCTAGATCAGCACTGAATGGTCCTTCCCAGCAAGTTCTCCCCTGCCTGCTACAGTGCCTGATTTCTTCAACAAATATGTCTATCAATAAATCAAATAGATTTATTATTTACTACATGGAAGTCACTGGGTGAGGCATTGAGGAGAATTTGAATTCTAAGACCCTGTCTCTATTTTCAAAGCATTTACTGAGTGTGGAGTTGGAACATTCTCAGTGGGGAAAGAGAGAAAATGCAAATAATAATGCAGGCATTGAAGCAGGAGAAGAAACGTGCAAGGATGAAACACTCAGGCTGTGGATTCAGATCCTACCTCTACCACTTCCTCTCTATGCACTCTTGCACAGGCTACGTCAGCTTTCTAAGGCTCAGTTCCTCGTTTAGGAAACTGGGATAATAAAAGATCCCTTTCAGGACCATGGCAGGGATTAAACACAGCACTTAGCATGCCACTGAGCGCAGAGCAGGCTCTCACTAAATGTTTTAGCCATATGATATTATTATAATTAATTCCCTCCATAAGTACTTGAGTGCCTTCTCTCCGATGCCTTTTGTATTTTTTATTTGTGGTTGCTGGCATCATGCCACAACAACCATTGTCCTAGCATTTGATTCTCTCCCATTGGATCCTACATTCATGTCAGGTGTCCTCTTGCCAAAAAGCAGAAACCACAAGCTCTGGGGAAGCTGGTTTGTCTTTCCCATAAGTAGACTCCGAAGTTTCCTCCCTGAATCTCCTTGGACTATTTGTCTCCCCACACTGTTGGGGAGATGGAGGATGTCTATCTCTCTCACCTCTCAGCCTCCTGTTTTCACTCACTTGACAGTTAATTGTATACCATCCAGTGACATCTTTGACCATATTAAGGTATACTTTTATTTAGTATAAATGTTATTAACATCTAATATTTTCTGAGCCCAACACCATGTGCTGGCAGGACTTGGTGATGGCCTTACTTAGGGGCAAGAGGATTATGAAGTTGGGTTGAAACATCCAGTCTTAAACTGTTATGAAGTACATGCTCAAATAGTATCAGTGACTCAAAGCATATTTGTTCAAAAAAAAAAAATCTAACAACTAAGATTTAATCAATTTATTAAGAACAAGTAAGGATTTTTTATGTGATAGTTTTGATACAACAACACTAAAAGCAGCATATCTATCTATCATCCATCTATTTGATGCATGATGTGAGTATGTCCCCTGTGTTTCACAGCCTAGTGCCTGGAGCACTCTCAGGACAAGGAAGGGGTGAGGTGGTGGGGGGGGGGGGGGGGAGGCATGACAAGGGAGAGCAGGCTTGCTGGTACTGGTGGGGAATGGTAGGCTTGGAGTTGTAGATAAGTTCATTTCAAGACCATGGTAGGCCATACAAATGAAAATGTCCAATCCAATAGTTGGCAATTTGGAGATAGAGTTGAACAGAGAGTTCAGGGTACCCCTAGGTTTAGGCATCCTTTTCAGAGGGGGTGGCCACTTTAAATAAAGTCTTCTGACATCAGAAGTGGCAGTGAAGTGGTCACATTTGACCAGGTAACATCACTAGTGCTGCTTAGACATTTTTGCCCAAAGTGGCTAAAATTGACTGAGACCCCAGGGGTCTGGGGCTGCAGCTCCCAGTAGCTTATCTTTGAAATCTCCTGTTCTGTTTTTTTTTAAACATATTTTTATTGATTTCAGAGAGGAAGGGAGAGGGGAAGAGAGATAGAAACATCAGTGATGAGAGTGAATCATTGATTGGCTGCCTCCTACACGCCCTCTACTCAGGAGTTGAGCCTGAAACCCAGGCATGTGCCCTGACTGGGAATTGAGCTGCAACCTCCTGGGTCATAGGTCAATGCTCAACCACTGAGCCACACCAGATGGGCTCCTGTTCTTTTTTAAAACATCATGTGAATTTTCCATTTTACTTCACAATATGAAAATTAAAATATGAGATTTTAAATTACCTTTAAGTAAAACTGATTTTAGGATCACAGGCGGCGTTTTGTCTGTGACTTCATGTAGGGTGAGTTATCCCCAGCACATGCACAAGGAAGAGAGCTCACACTTCAGCTTGTGAAGCCAGGCATTCAGGAATGTTGTGGGGTTTTTATTATTATTATTATTTTGGAGGGTGGGGAGGCATGAAACTGATCATCACATTGGCTAGCCAATTAACAGGAGAAGTCCTAGAGAGTGAGTGGGACCCCAGATAGAGAAGTTTTTATGAGTATGAGATCATCAGGAAGGTAGTATATGGTGGATGGGGTTGCCTGGGTGACATCACACCTCTGGGCCTCATGGAATGGAGTGAAGGACCCAAGAAGGGAGAAAGAGGTGTTGGGTTCTGTCAGTGCTGTTGATCCCAAGTGGAAGGAGAAGGAGAAAGCATTGAGTTGAATGATCTGGGGCTCTGTAAACCAAGGACACTTGACAGTTCTCTGCCAAGCTTTTCCACTTCTATATCATGTCACGAAGTTGACTCTTCTGCTGGCCTCCCAGCAGAAAAACCAGAAAGAAGGCCTCTGGGAGCAGGGCACTAACAGGCTGAGATTTCTCTCCAGGGTGGAAACAGATTGCTAGAACTTCATTCCCACAGCATATTTCACTGGCAGATTGGGTGCAATCCCTCCCACCGCCCGAGATGGGGCATTTCAAAAGCAGAAGAGGAAAGGGAGGTTGGGTAGGCAAGGCAGCTGTCGGCTTCAGTGTGACTTCAGGACAGCTCTTGCAGATGTGGGCAGAGCAACAGCTGCCACAGGATGGGCGACTCACCAAATCCAGGGATACAGCAGGACAGGAGCAATTCAGATTACACAAGGGGCTCCCATGGCTTCTGGACACAGAATTTAGCCTCAGGACAGGTTCACTTCACATGCGAAAGGAACATCTCTCCTTGCACCAAATTAAGCCAATTTGATCAAAATTTGTAATGCAGAAGAGCATAATTAAATTGAAGATTTTAATTAGGCACAGTTTTGATGAAACTTAACAGGAGCCGGCAAGAACACTCTGGCTGTCTGTTAAACATAATCCTGCCTGGTGAAGAGCTCTTTAGTTGATGATCTTTAATGACTGCCCAGCTCAGCTCTCAGCTTCATCGTTGGTGTTCCAGACAGCCTGGAGGAGGGTAGACACATGGGAGGTGACTGGAGGGCTGGAGGAGGGAGTGGGACATACAACCCACAGAGAAGTGTCTCCTTCCAAGGAATGTTGATGCTAAGCTTTCAGGGTGCCCACTTATTCATCTGTCAGTGGAGAAATGGTGGGGGATTATGTCAAGGGCTGTTTCACAGTTAGGATTTGGGAAGGAGAGGGCAGGGCTCCCTGCTGGCTGAGGCTCCTCCACTGGCCTCTGCCAATTGCTTCCACCTCTCCATTTCATGTCACAAACTTGACTCTTCCATGGCCTCCCAACAGAAAAACCAGAAAGAAGGCCTTTGGGAGCAGAGAACTGGGTAGCACATTCAACCCCGAGGACTGGATGTTAGCAAACATGGCATCGCTTAAGAAATGAGGGCATGAACAAAGTGATATGTGAATAAGTGATTCACCCTGGAATTATGCTTTCAAAGAGAAGAGGTTTAAAAATATGGGCCAGCCATGGCTGCTGCATATTTTACAGAAAGTGTTTGGGCTCCAAAGAGAAATTCTCCCTTCCTTTCTCATCTCCCTGTTATTTTCTTTATTTAAGAGATACCGAGGCCTCGCTTCTGCAAGCACTCTACCAGGCACTATCCTCATGATGCTAACAGACTAGTGGGAAAGATAGAAAGTGGGTACATATTTAGGAACTATGAGAAGCTTTGAGAAGGAATAACAGAAAAGTCACACTTGGCTTAGGTCAGGATCAATAAACCCCGGTTGAGGGGCCAGATTTGCCTTTTGCCTATTTTTGTAAATAAAGTTTTATTGGAGCATAGTCATACCTATTACTTTCATATTGTCAACCTATTACTTTCATATTGTCAACAGATGCTTTTGCTACAAAAGCAGAGTTGAGTAGTCTTGACAGAGACCTCATGGCTCACAGAGCCTAAAATATTTACTATCTTGCTCCTTACAGAAAAAGTGTGCAAATATTAACTTAGATAATCAGGGAAGATGTTTAGAGAAGATGAGATTTGGTGCAGACCTGGAGGAGAAGAATTTAGCCAGGTCATGACTTCCATACGAGGGGAGGAACAGGAGTGATGGCCTTGCAAGGGGAAGAGTTAGGAGTTGGTGTACATTCAAGAACCTGGAGGGTGGTGATGGAAGGACACAGCCTGGATTAGATGGAAAAGGAGGGAAGGCCATTTCACTCAGACACTGCAAAGGGATTTAGATATGATACAGGGACATAATGTGATAGAGTTTTTAAAGAGGCCCCTGGTCCTGGCCCATGTTTCTCAGTTGGTTGAGTATGGTCCCATGCCCCAGTTTGGCATGTGCCCTGGTTGCAGGCTCCATCCCAGTAGGGGGTGTGCGGAAGGTAGTTGTTCAATGCTTCTCTCTCCCTATCCCTTCCTCTCTCTCTCTCAAAATAAATAAGAACATATTAAAAATAAAATAAAGAGCCCCCTGGCCCGTGTGGTCAGATGGCTTGGAGGAGAAATGGTTCCTTTATCTGTTAGATAAGGAAAGAGATGGTGGTGGCTTGGATCAAGGTTTTATCAGTAGAGGTGGAGAGTGATGGGCAGATTTGGAATACATAATGAAGTGTTGGATGGGATGAAAGTGGGCGGGGTCAAGAATGAACCCACCCAGGATTTTGGCTGGAGGGACTAGGTTAATGGTGGTACCATTTGCTGATGTTGAGAATGAAGGTTGGGAGAGAAGTTTTGGTGGAATGATTTAAATAAGAATTAGATACTTTCATCCTCCTTAAAACTGAGACTTTTGTGTGAGACTACAAGTAGAGATGATAGGAAGACAGTTGGATATATGACCCTGAATGCACATGAGAGGCCCTAGCAGAAAATATAAACGTGTGAGTCATGGACAAGTAGATGGCATTTAAGTAACCTATTGGAACAGCTCAACTAGGGTGCAAGGTAAAGAGGAAAGGAAACAGAACCCACAACTGATGGTTTTCTGCAATCTGCTTAGCTTCAGTTTGGCCTGTTACTCATTGATATTTATCAAAGCATTAGACTGAGTATAAATGCTAATGAGAATTAAGGAATATGCTTCTAAAAATGCAATGAATTATTTTAAAGCATATTCAGTTACTCTTAGGTGCCCCTTTCCCAAATAGGAGCAAATGGAAGATCTCACATCTCTTTAAAGTACAAGTAGCTTATGTATTGTTTGAATAGTGAATAAATGGTTTACTCTTCTGAGTTGTTTAAAGTGGTGGCTCCTAATTACTGTGTCCTGACCAGCTGGTGAAAAGTATGGATTCCATGGGCTCCCACCTGAAGTGATTTGGTAGATCTGGGGTAAGGTTCCAGGAATCTGTGTTTTTAATGAAAACTCCAGGAAAGTCTGATATGAAAAGTCTATAGTTTGCATTTAGCAACCACAGTTTTCCCAGATATTTCACAGGAAAACTTGAGATTGCCCCATCCAAATATCAATACCTTTTAAACTCACAAGGATTAGAATTGTGAGGTGAGGGTCAGATATAAATAGCATGCTTATGCATGCAGTGGAATTATTAAATTATCATAATCAGAAAATGTTTATTATGATTATGTACACACAAGTAGAACCACATTGTTCATTGTGTTTATTCCTGAAAATTAAAATGGGAACAATGAAGATGAGAGGCCATGAAAATTCACAGTAGGTGTCCTTAATCTGGAGACCACATATGGACTTCATTCAATCTATGAGCCTTCCCTATGTCATATATGACTTGTGTGCATGCATGTGGATTCTTTTGGGGTGGGTTCCATAATTTTTATAACATTCTCAAAGGGGCCTGAGACCTATAAGAGTTAAGACCCACTGATTTAGAAGATATTTTTGTGCCTTTTTAAAATGCCCCTCTTTATAATTAGCACATGACTCTTAAAAGACTTTGCGAATATGAATGATTTTAATACTATATATAAACTCCCAAGTCTTCTCAGGAATCTCCAGACTTGCTTCCTTTACTCATTATTTTAGCCTCCAAGACAAGAAGAGAGCAAAGCAATATCATTTCTACTAACTCCTGTAAGTAAACCAGGCTTCTGCTATATTAGATCACTATAAAACAATTCCCTGAGGCCCAAAGGATTATGTGCTAATAGAAGAAAATGCTTTCTACTAAGCCATGAAGATGATAGAAAATATTCTTGCTATGATAATTTACACAGATTACTCCATGACAAACTGGTTGTTTTTGCTGGTCATATTGGTCACTAAAACACTGTGCAGATATTTTTCTGAGTTTGGAAATGTTGCAAATGCATTGTGAGGCCCAAGGCCTTTGTTACTGACTCACCAGCATGCAAATATACTTTAAGAAGTGCACATTGGTCTTAAAGCCAGAGGTAACGTGTTTTGCTTACAAAACAGTTGTCTTCAGTCTTCCACATCAACACATAGAAATTGCCAGGGCTCATTTAACATTTTTTAAGTGATTCTGACATCAGAGTCTGCTATGGAAAGGACATAGGAAATCTCATGCTGTTGGATGACCTTGGTGGTTTTATCTCTCCTGACCTTCCACTGTCCCCAACCTGTTCATCCTCATGTATTTCCATCCCATTGAATGGTATCCATTCACCCACTTGACCAAAAAGGAAACCATGGGTACCATCTTGACCCCTCTCTCTCCTCGCTGACCACTCATAAGCCCAGTCATACTTACTCCCCCATCTTCTGCTATCTGTCTGCTTCCTTTGGTTCAGGACACCAAAATTTCTTATCTGGATGACAACAGTGGCTTCCTAAATGATCTCCCTCATGCCAACTTAAATCTTAAATCTGATAAATAGGTGCCTATATCCATCCCACGTGACCATCTATGTCCTGGGCACAGGGTGGATGGGTAGCATTTCATATCCTTATGCATTCCATCGAAGCCTGCATTTCATAATATATGCCAAGACAGAGTCCACTTCTCTGCTACAAGTTACAGGCCTATGGAATCTGAGTTGAGGCCATACCCTAAGGATTGAGTCACTGGTTTCTGTGCTCTCAAGAGGTTTAGAAGATTCAATTTGAGAAAAGGCCTTGTTTGGCAGCAGTATTTTTTTTTATTGCCTGTTTCTTTTCTTTTCCAGGAGAATTCTCATTATCTGAGGTCCCAGTGGGGCTTTCAATCCCAGTGTTCCAGCCCCACAATAGGAAGGATCTATGACCCAGACTGGACAGTCCATGTGCCCCCACACACACACCTCACTTAACTAGGTCACTGTGACTGGCTCATGTCTGGGCATGGAATCGAGCCAGGCCAGTTAGAGTTTCCTGGGATGATCATTAAACACAGATGAAGGGAAATCCTCTTTCCTTTGAGGATGCTAAGCTTCAAGGATGTAGGTGTAGCTGCTGGTAGCTATTTTTCCACTGATGGGATCTTACCTGCAAAACACAGTCAACAAAGATGGGTGATGGTAACAGTGGTAATGGTGACAGATAACATTGACTGAGTGCTATCCACATGCCAAGACCTAATCTAAGTGCTTTACATGCATTCACTGACTTAATTTTCACACACCTTATACTCATGATTATTATTGTCATGCTTATAATTAGTACTAGGGCTCAAAAATTTGTGCACTTGGGGTGTCCCTCAGCCCGGCCTGTGCCCTCTCGCAGTCTTGGACCCCTCAGGGGATGTCTACCTGCTGGCATGCCTGGCCAGCCTGGGTGAGGGGCTGATGGCTGTTTGCAGGCTGGCCAAGCCCCCCAGTGTGGACCCTCACCTCATTGGGGTGTTGCCAGCCTGGGTGAGGGGTTGAGGGCTATTTTCAGGCTGCCCACAGTCCCTTCAGGGTTTGGGCCCCTACTGGGGTGCCTGGGAAGCCTGGGTGAGGATCTGAGGGTCGTTTTCAGGCTGCCCACAGTCCCTTCAGGGTTTGGGCCCCTACTGGGGTAGCTGGGCAGCCTGAGTGCAGGGCTGAGGGCCGTTTTCAGGCTTCCCACAGTCCCTTCAGGGTTCGGATCCCTACTGGGATGCCTGGGCAGCCTGGGTGCAGGGCTGAGGGCTGTTTTCAGGCTGCCCACAGCTCCCATTGACCCAATGTCCCAGCAAGGCTGACTGGAAGCAGGTTTCTGGAGTTTATTTATCTTC
Source organism: Murina feae (assembly GCA_004026665.1). Lineage (NCBI taxonomy): Eukaryota > Metazoa > Chordata > Mammalia > Chiroptera > Vespertilionidae > Murina > Murina feae. The sequence continues at coordinate 16,315 of PVJC01030858.1, forward strand.
TATAATTGAAACTGTTGCTTTAAGCCGAGGCCTAGGCAGGTAACGAAGCCTCCTGTGTTGGCTTCAGCTCCTTGGCTTCTATAATTGAAAGAATGTTGCCATGAGCAGAGAAAGGCCTAGCCGGCCTAGGCAGGCAGTTTCCTCCTGGTGCAACGGAAGTCACCTGTTTACTCTAGCTCCATGACTGCCAGCCTCCATCTTGGCTGGGTTAATTTGCATACAACCGCTTGATTGGCTGGTGGGCGTGGCTTAGGCGTCCCGTAGAAATGATCAGTCTTAATATTATTCTTTTATTAGATAAGATTGTTATGATAATCTCTATTTTATAGATGCGGAAACTGTGTCACTGAGGAGTTAAGTAACTCAAAATTATAAAGCTGTTAAGTGTGGAAACACAATTTTAACCCAGGCAGCATGGCTTCTGAGCTGTGTGTCTCTAAGCAGTATTGACATGGATTGAGTCTTGTCTGAACTCAGGGCTCCTGGATCTCCAGGAGTGACCAGTACATTTCCTTTTTTAAAATAATCTTAAGCCAGTTTAAGCTTGGTTCCTATCCCTTACCACTTGTCTACACTACTCTGCTTTCCATCATCTTTCATTCTGTGTTTTGTCTTACTGCTTTGCCTTAAACAATAACTTTACAACTTAATATTAGAACATTGTAGAAATCTGAAGAATACAAAAAGTTTGAAGATATCTAAAAATAAGATATCTTAACTGATAATATAATAAAATTTGCAAGTGATAAACCAATTCAAGATAATTATATTTGTTTTCTTCTTGTCTTTTTTTCTAATCATTCACATATAAGCACATATGAGCTTATATATATATACACTAGAGGCCCCCTACACAAAAATTTGTGCACTGGAGGGGGGTGGTCTCTCAGCCGGGCCTGCCCCCTCTCACAGTCCAGGAGACCTCAGAGGATGTCCTACTGACAGCTTAGGCCCACTCCCTGCAGTCTGGCCTCCCTCTGCGGGAGGCAACCAGGCCAATCATGGGAAGGCACCGCCCCCATCACCCCACTAGCCACTTCAGCTGCTGGCCCTCAGCCCTTGCTTCTTAGTACTGGCCCCACCCCCGCCCTCTAGTGGGTGGGAGGCGATCTGGGGCCAGGCTGGCTGTGGGAGGGGCTGTGGGAGGTTAAGGCACAGCAGGTTGCACCCTGTCCAGCCTCTGTGGAGATATGGTGCCAGGACCAGGCCCATGCTGCTGCCTCTGCAGAAGGGGCAGCACTAGGACCAGGACCATGCAGCCCCCTCTCCCACTGCCTCTGTGGAAGGGGTCAAGATGCTGGACCAGTGCCACCTCCTCTCCCACACCGCCCTGCCTCTCCCACATCCCTCGACCTTTGCTGCTGCTGTGGCTTTGTCTGGATGGACATCTGGAAGACATCTGGTCTAATTAGCATATTACCCTTTTATTAATATAGATATACACTGAGTGGCCAGATTATTATGACCACCTGCCTTTTGTAGGCACATTAGCCATACACTGCATTGTATGCTATAGGGAAGCCGAAGGCCTGTTCAAATACCTTTGCTGTCTGCAGTTACCATGATAAAACGTCTCCAATTCACACAGGAACACAAGGATTGGACAGTCGAGCATTGGGAAAAAGTCATGTGGTCTGATGAATCACGTTTCTAGTTGCATCATGCAGATGGTAGAGTGAGAATTTGGCAGAAACAGCATGAAAGCATGCACCCCACATGCATGAGTACAGCCCTTCAAGCTGATGAGGGCAGTGTTATGGTTTGGGGCATGTTTTCCTGGAATGATTTGGGCCCATTAATTCGTGTGGCACAACATACCTAAGTATTGTTGCTGATCAAGTTTATCCTATCATGTTGATGGTATATCCCAATGGAGATGGCTTCTTCGAACAAGACAATGCGCCATGCCACAGTGCTCGTATTGTGAGGAGTGGTTTCAAGAACATGAGGGAGACTTTTCTTTGCTTAGGTGACCTCCACAATCACCAGATCTCAATCTAATTGAGCATTTGTGGGGTGAAGTTAAAAAAGCCATCAGGCAGCTGGTTCCACAACCATCAGATCTCACAGAACTTGACAGTGCTATTCATCAGGCCTAGTGTTATAGATTCCTCACATCACCTTTCAACTTCTCGTGGAGTCAATGCCAAGAATCGCCACGGTATTGAAGGCAAAAGGTGGCCCAGCGAAGTACTGATGGGGTTGTCATAATAATCTGGCCACTCAGTGTGTGTATCCCACGTTCAAAAGCTGTTAAATCACATTGTTTACCCACATCTTCAGGAAAAAAATCACTTCTGTCATGGTAAACAACCTGCTTCCCTATTTATAATGGTCTGGCCCTCTAGCAACTTCAGCGTGAAATTATAGCTAATTTGCCTACAAACATCAGGTGGTCATAATAATCTGGAGAATCAGTGTATATGTACAGTATTTTCACTTAATACTGGATCATGTACATTCCCCCATGTTAAATATTTTTGAAAGCATAATTTTAATGGTGGCACAGTTTTCATGTGTCTTTCCACTGCCTTCTATGTGCTTGACCTCTTTCCTGATTTAACCTTGTGCTCTGGAATCAGGAAGGGTACCAAGGGCTGTGAGGACAGGCTTGGCTTTTCCCTGTGTTTCTTGGCCTGCATCCTAGTAATCAGGGCCCTACAACCCACATCAGCCCTAGTCACAGCTAAGCCTCCCAGCCAGGACGGCGACTATGTCAGAAATGTCAGAGGCAGAGACCATCTTGTTGCTGCTTATCCCTCTTGCCCACGAATGGAAGCCAGGAGGGCTCTGCTGCCAGCGGGCTGGGAATAAGACATGCTCAGGGAAAGGTCCAAGCCTCTGTCACAAATCAGCAAGCGGAGAGCCAGGATGGCTCGGCAGCTCTGGTGTGGTTTATTCTGAGGCATGCAGAGTCACCAGTTAGCACAGTAAGAGAAGTCTTGTTCCTGCCTTTTTAACTCGACGCATCAATAACAATTTGCTTGCAAAAGCCCCGGGTGCTGGACCTAAATTTGCAAACCACCAGGGGGAAACACAAGAACAACATTGAGAAATTAGATTTAAAATGCCAAATAAACTCTTTTCACTGTATCCCTCACAGTTAGTGCAGTATAAAGGCTCATAACATTTATGCAGCATTAAATGCCACATAAATAACTAGTTATTGATGTGTAGATGAGAAAAAGAGGAGGTAAATGGAAGGAGTAAAAATAACACAGCCCAATAGGATGTGAATGTCAGTCTCATATTTGATGAATCTCTGGATGTCACCCCAAGCCATGAGCAGTGGCGCATTAAGAAGATAGGCACAGGCTAGAGACAAATGTGGTGCTAGACACAATGTGAGGCCAGAGGAGTTTAGAACAAGGCAGTCATTTCAAGTCAAGTGCAATCACAATGCAGCATCTACCCATACATCCATTCATTCATATGTCATTATCTGTACTACTGCTATTACAATGATTAATTACTCAAATGGGGAGTTACTATTAATTACTATCATTTATTGAGGGCTAACTTTTGTCCAGGTTTATACATAATGGTTTATATGAATCATCCCAATCTCAAAACCATCCTTTGAATAGGTTGTTTTTATCTTTAATTTAAATTGATGAGAAACTGTAGCTCAGAGCACTTAAGTGACCTCTGGAAGGTCAAGCAGAGAGTATGTGTCAGACCCACAGATGCATCAATCCAGCCATCTTCTCCTCTGTATTATAAGTGTTGAGTTTCTACTATGTGTCAAGCTTTGGACTAGGCATTGGGGCTACAGAGGAGCCTACAGTGTGGCCCCTACAAGACTAATCCATGGGATAGGTGAAACTGGAATTGACTTGAAGAGGCCTTGGAGTCAGAAGGCTAGTGGTCCCAGAGCTTGTCACTGGGACACCCAAAAAGCAATGTTCAGAGTGTCATGGTGACCTCAGGAAGAGATATTTAACTTTGTGTGGGTGTTCTGGGGATAACTCAACCTGGATTTTGAAGAAGGAGTCATGTTCCAGCGTTAGAGAAGAGAGAAACATACTCTAGGTGTTTGTGTGTGGGTGGGGGGGGAGTGGCAGTACGGGCAAAAACAGTAATAATATTTTTTAAAAGTAGAACATTGTAGGAATTTGAAAATACAGGAAAAAACCATGAAGAAAATCAAATTTGCAGGGATACATGTGAGTATGCCTATAGTGAGAGATTTATTGACCACACAGCAGAAGTGAAAGAATCTGGAAACCATGGCATCTCCTGTACTAAGCTGTGCACCTTTCCATACAACTTACTGTAAGGGCCTGAAGGTACAAATGGATCAGTGTCACCACAGAGCTAACAACTAGGCAGCCAGGCCCTCCCAGCCGTGCTCTCCATAGGTCTCCCCACTATAACCCAACCTTGTTATACTGTCTCTCCTTATCTGCTTGACTTTTTCAAAGTACTTATCACTAAAATATTATATGAAACTAGAGTGCCGGTGCATGAAATTTGTGCACAGGGGGTGGGGTGTTCCCTCAGCCCAGCCTGCACCCTCTCGCAATCCAGGACCCCTTGGGGGATGTCTGACTGCTGGTTTAAGCTGTGGGATCGGGCCTAAACCGGCAGTCGGACATCCCTCT
>PVJC01030859.1:0-20947 GCA_004026665.1 Murina feae
TGGAGTTCAGAGCCGCTGGGAGCTTGTGGCTCTCTCCGTTTTGGAAAAGAACCACGGCCTCCGGTATCTGCCCTTCCCCGAGCCCGTGCGCGCGCCTCCGTACCTCTGTACTTTGCTTCCGCTGCTGCTCTGAGTCTCAGACTCTTCTCTGGTTGTAGGATTTTCACTCAGCCAGCCGTCCTGTGGGTGCGAGTGGTATTCGTGTGTTCTTCTCGTGGTTTTTCTGAAATAGTTGTTCACGGCTGCATTTACGGTGTCCACCCTATGCCGCCATCTTGTTTCTCCTCGCATAAAGTTTTTTAAAATAAGTTTTGTTATTATTTTGGAGTGTGTGGAAAATATATATATTAGTTGTTAAAGCATTTCATCCTGTGCAATGGAAGTTGAAAATAATTTGACTATTCAAATTTCAACTAATTGTGTAAATAATAACTAAATTGTTAATTATCAAGTGCTTCGGGTGCTTTACATATATTATCTCACTTAACCCTAAGAGTAACACTATAATATAGATTGAAAATGCTCCCATTTTACAGTTAAGAAACTGAAAAATCAGATTAAGTAAATTTACCCAAACTCACACAGCTAGTTAGCAGAACCAAAGTTTAAAAGCAGGTCTTTAGGATTCCAAACCCCACAATTCTAACCATTCTATACACATGCCCAGTGGCTTCCTGTACTCTGCCCTAAACAACAAAACAAAGCAAACAAACAACAACAACAACAAACAAAAACATCTGCGTTACTTCCATCGTTCATACTTTGCATACTTATGCACAAAACTCAAGTCTTGGTTAGGAATACGTCAGCTACAACAAGTTAATTACCTCCTGACCAAGCTGTTTGCATCTGGTTGATTCACTAGAGGTAACCCAGCTGGCTGCAATTTGAATCGCTGTCTCAGGAAGATGGTTCCTTGAGTTTGGGATTGAAGCATGGATTAGGACAACTCAGACTGACAATATTTTCAGGGGAAAATGTCCAGCCCTAGCTGGTCTGGCTTAGTGGATAGAGCATCGGCCTGGGACAGAAGAGTCCCAAGTTTGATTCCAGGCAAGGGCACATACCCAGGTTACAGGTTTATCTCCAGTTGGGGCATGCAGGGGTCAGGCAATCAATGATTCTCTGTCATCATTAATGTTTCTCTCTCTCTTTCTCCCTTTCTCTTCCTCTCTGAAATCAATAAAAGCATGTTTTTTTAAAAAAAGAAAAAAAAGAGAAAAAGAGAATAGATCCAGAGACAAATGGTCGTGGTGGGCTGGGTCGGGGGGTGGGGGGTGGGAGGAATAGTTAGAGAGCAACCAAAGGACTTGTATGCATGTACATTAGCATAACCAATGAACACAGACACTCGGGCAGTGGGGGCTTGCCCAGGGTGGGAATGGCTTGGGGGAGGGTCAGTTCGGGGAAAAGGAGACATATGGAAAACTTTAGACAATAATAAATAAATAAATTTAAAAAGGAAAAATATCCAACTCTGAGAAAAAAATATCAATTAAATATTTTTTAAGTAAGTGAACATCACACACCTTAAGTTTGTGTCTGTGTTTTTTTGGCGGGTTCACTTCTTAATATTATTGTATATACATTTAAATGTGTGTGTGTGTGTGCGCACTAGCAGGTGAGCATAAATTAAACCAAGTGTGAATCTTGTGATTCCTTAGTCTTTTCTTCCACACCTGGTAGATTTAAACTCCACAGATCATCTTGTCAAAATACAATTTTCGTTCTGAAATAAAATAACAGAAGAGAAACAAACACAATCTACTATAACTCACTGCCAGTGTTGCCAGATAACTACAAAAAAACAGAGTGCCTCAGACAGAAATATCAATAACTTTAACGCGTGCGATTTGTTAACATGGAAGAAAACAAGCAAACTTGCTCTCTGCTGACTGTCACTAATATTTATTCGTCCAGTGACTGTTAATCAAACCAAGTTTACAGTCCCATACAGCACCTGTCACAGGTGCTGATCATTAATCAGCTATTACAGCAGTTTATTCTGCCGCTGACAACTCGCAATTTTCCACTGATTCAGCTAGTTTGTCAGGTGGGAATTATGGCATAGCGCATGTGACAAAACACATCACCCTTCTTTTTATTTTTTTTTTATTTTTGCATTTTCAGGCTTCTCTCTCCTGCTTTCTCCCCCTTTTTAGACAAACAATATCTGGGAACTCAGAAGTAATAAGGCGGAATGCATAATTAATTACCCAGCTTGCTCTAATTAGGGATGAATAAGTTGTGTCCCTCTCATCATCACAAATGTGGTGATGGGTAATACCAGTTTATGCTGTATTAACTGCAAATATGCAATCCTTCTGAGAGCACTTTTGTTGATGAATTTGATGAATGTGACAATAATTAGCAGAGACAGATGAGAGCTAAATTACTACTGACAATGTAATGCTATCCTGCTCGAGGGCCTGGGAACGTGGCAGGATAACATGGCAGGGACCTGGGCCTCGTTTCTAATTAATAGTCTTTTTTTTTTTTGCCATTGGGGGGGGCGGGAAGGGAGTAACGGTAATTGTTTTCGTCAAAGGCTGCAGGGAGTTATCAGGGTAATAAAGTTAATTAGCAGAACAAACATCTTTTCACTGCCTTACCAGTCTGAGGAAGAGAGGGTAATTCAAACGGCAGAAAGATATGACTAGATGGGGTGATAAGAAAAGAAATTTTACACAGGAGGCCAACAGAGAAGAATGACTTTCTCCCTTCATTTCTCCGACTTGATGCATAGAAAGAAATTAGACAGCTCCATCTCTGAGTTTACAAAGTCGCTCATGTGGAGAGCTTTATTGTTAGGGTTTTGAGTTTGGGAAACGAAGTTAACTTAGATCAAACTCTGACGCTTACTTCTTTCTTTTCTAGGTAGTGGTTGGTTTGCTCAATGTCATCTCTTTTCTAGTGACATTTTCATAATGTCTGAGGCTTAGAAGCAAGTTCGAACCTTTACCAAACACACCATTTAGCTGCATTTTGCCCCATAGGAATCTGTTTTAGTCTCTAAATCTTTGAGGGAAAAGTAAGAAATTCGTAACTGATTTCCACCAAGTAGTGTTTGTTCATTCTCTTGTATAAATTAAAATGGGATTTAAGAAAAATACATGCTATTTATTCTATTTTTGTGGTCACAAATAAATCATTTTTCTGCAATGTGGCCAACACTGTTTTCCATTGTAGCATATTACATATACAAGTAAGAAGTGAAAAAAAGTGAACAATTTAATGGATCTCAGTTTACATTAGTGTTTTATTCAGTTCAGTAACATTGCTTGACATTAAGTAGATACAACATAAAGAAAAATATCCACCAAACATTCTAATCCACCAAACATTCTAAAGCTTTCACAAGTTCATTTTCTCCCTTTAACTATCACTGGTGATTGGTCTTTTAAACATCAAACACTCGAAACATTTAATATTAAGCAAATAACACTAGGACAGAAGCCTAATGCCATCTAAAATAATATCCATAAGAAAGTGTCTATGGATTTTTGTTCTGTTTGGGTACATTTCAAAAAATTTATCTTGTGCTTTTAAAATCAATAGATATCCCACAAGTGCTACACACCTACCATGCATATAAATGTGCACAAATTTGTTATCAGAGATCATTGAAACAATCCACAGTAAAGACTGTTTGTTTGGCTCTAAGTTGAGAACATACAGAGTAAGTAAGTGGTACTTCTGTGTTTGGAGAATGGCCATGGGTCCATTTTCCCGCATAGAATCCTGCAAGCACAGACTTCCACCAAGCATGGGGAATGGCCTCAACTCCCAATATCTATAACTTAAAAGTGTTGTGCTTGTCCCCAAAGACAAGAGCAGTGTGGGAGTGGAGGACAGAGCATGAGCTAAGAGGCAGAAAACCAGCTCTTTACTGGCTATGCTGCTAACTTCTACATGATCATGAGCATCTTCTCACGCCTCGGAGCCTCGATTTGCATCTATGCAATTTGGTACCTTCTCTACCGACCTCATAGCATTGCTGTTGGCACCAAAGAAATCACTTTTGTACTTTGGAAAACATGCAATAATCTATGAGTATACTGCTAATATTATTATAGTAGAAAAGTCATGAGAACTAAGCTTGAGAAATCCCATCGCCTTTTAATCACCCTCCCGTGTGTGTTTAGTTAAAACCAGAGCTAAAAGAGGTACTGAAATCTAGCCTTACTTTGTGATTTTATTTATTTATTTATTTGTTTGTTTGTTTGCTAAATGTATCTGAGAAATTATTATTGTGAAAAATACTCCCAAATTCATTTGATCAATGTTACCTACATTTTTAAGATTTTCTTAAACTCTCACTAAAAGAGTCTATTAAGGTCAAGACTAGAAGAAAACTAAACTAATCTTTTAGTCCATTTAGCAAAATCTATTAGGCTTGTCAAGTGAACTTCCACTTTGAAAATATCCATGTTTCTCACAGACAGGCACACACACACATGCACACACACACCAAATTACTATGCATTGCTGTGTATCTTTACAAACATTTTAAAGTTTGTACTATATAATCAAACTTTAAAAGAAAAATCTGGAAGTGAAAGCAGAATTGGATGCTACTTTCCACAAATTGTAACAGTTCTTATTTAGCTACTGTGTGAGGCAATAAATTTTAATATAAGTTCACTTACAAAGGGGGAAAGATTGAGAAACTGAAAGAAATGACACAAAAAACCAAATGTGACTTTTCTTTATTTAGTTTTGGAAATGGGAGTCATTAACAGGGAGTATGTTGGTTTGTTTTCTTTGGAATCTACATGGAATTTATTGAATATTCTGGTCTCTTCCTCCCTAGCCACCACTTCCTTCACTATACCACAGGTGCGTCCTTTGGGGAAAGTAGCGGAGTTCAGTCCAGTTAACTTCATTGATCTCTAAGGACTTTTGAAAATTATAAAACTTGCTGTGGGATTCTAACATGCCAGAAGCCACAAGAAAAAACAAGTTTGATATTCAGAACCTCATCAAGAGGGTCTCCTCATCTTTGGTTAGAGACCAAAATAATATTTTCAAGCAAGTACTAATTTCCAATATTAGTCTACTCAGTAAGCTAAAAATGCTTAGTGGAAAAATACGTTGGAGTTAGAGGTTCATGAGATACTATAAGCACTGGCTATATGTACTGCTGGTATTATTAGGAATATTCGGAAAATTTAATTCATTATTTTCCTTTTTACTCTGACTTCCTTGGCCATTGTTTTAGAGAATATTTTGACAAATTCTCATTTCTTGAGGGCTCTGGGGCATTTTCGCTTCTTATATGAGTGGAGAAGAGTGTTAGCTGGTTAAATAATTACAAAGAACTACACATAAACCATAGTTATTTTTTTCAGATTTTGAATTACAAAATGACTTAAATGCTCTCTATAATCAAAATGCTACATCATAATCTAATGAAATTACAGCACTGCTTAATGACATTAGGAAACTGCATGCAAAACAATATTTGTACACAAGGTGGTGATATGAGCAACCAACTACAGTACTTTTATTCTGCTAAAACCCTGAGTAAATAACAGTGGATTGCTTTCCCTCAGTGATCTCCTGAAGGTACGTCCAGGTGTTCATGTAGTGATAGTATGTAGGGGCAAAGAGCACATAGGAAACCTGCCATCACAGGTCCTTAAACTAGCAGGGAAAGAAGAGAAAAAGGACAAATCACACACCAAAAAAAAAGAGAGTTAGAAACTTCTAAAGAATAAAATTATATATACATGTAGTAAGGATTTCAGTATTCAGCTTTTAATACCTAGGTTTCTATGGCACTGGTTTGGATATTTAAGTCCGAAGGTTAAATCCTAAATGTAGAATTATTTCTGCAGCTCTGATAAGATATTCCCATATCCTACAAAGGTTTATTCAAAATCCTTTGTCTCATACCCCTCCCCTGCCTTTAAAAGCAGGTTTTCTTATCCCAATCCTGACTATAGTGTTGATCATGGAGGACAATGTCTCTCCATCTATTCATGTTTCTTGTATAGAAATTCAAGCTTTTAGGTTTATATTAGCATAAATCAGAACAACTCAAAAGTGAAGCTCATAATAATGCCACCTTATTTCTCATGGAATATTGGACTTCTTAACCTTATCAATACTAAAATAAAAATTACCTAATGTATTCCAACACTTAAACCAGTTCATATTTTTGTGCATTGGTATATTCATAATGACCTCTAAGACAATAAATAATTAATTTTATTATTTAGCTCCCCCAAATCTAATAATTTACTATAGTAAAGCCTATTTATTCTCAGATGCTTTATTTTTTAAAAAGTAAATGATGGCATCAGCAGGAGCATAGACCTTGTGGGTTACAAGATGGAAAGCAGTGTGCAATGGATCAAAAGGGTAGGCAAATATGTTTTCAACGTTAAGCTTCTTCTCCAAGATGAAAAGAGCAGCAATTGGTATTTGCAAGCCAGAAAGAAAAAATATCTGTTCTTGAATTATCTAAGGGTGAGTCAGCAACTTCAACCCAAAGAAAAATAATAAATAACGACAACAGATGTTTGTAAACCTGTGCTCCTCTGTTCAGTGTTTCTACGTGTTGTTTTGCTTTGATGTGCTGTCAGCCGCCTCTCACCTGGGAGCAGTGATAGCTTATCAAAGCCCAAACAGTTCCTCCTCACAACAGATGGATAATAGTGCCTTTCAGTTTATCATACTGGAAGTCTAAAAGAACCATGGGAACGATTGGTCAGGTGACAGCTTGATGGACAGTTTGACAGCCCTTAAAGCATCATGGGAAATGGTTGTCACCTGATTTTCAGAGCGACCAGGGAGATAACCTTCAGAATGATGAAGAAAACAGAAATCTGAATATTTGTATAAGATCCAGTGGCAGCATCATGTTCACTTAAGTGATAATAGGTATGAATTTAGATGACTCGAAATGTTATTATCAAACCTGAGGGGTTTCTCCAAAGCCAGGAGTGCACTTCATCTCTTTAGAGGCCTTTTACTCTTTTATTCACACGCCATTGAAAACATATACATAATATAGGGCTTTCAATTTAAAACATAGCAAGTACTTAATCATATGTTAAATATATTCGCTGATCAATCACAGTCTCCAGCTTTGAAATCTGCTTCCCTTGTACACCTTTTCCTACATACACTCTGCACATTACAGTTCTACAGAAACACTGTCATGAAGAGTCATATGGATTGAATTTTACACTGTGGGCTGATTGACCCTAATGAGGATCAGAGGAGCCTTGGTATGAGGAACAAAGGAAGAGAAATCAATTTGAAGATCTTTGGCACAAAAAGGTTTGTATCTGTATTTACTCATTCATACAGCCACCAAAAATGAACTGAGCACTTACTACACACAAGGGTCTCTTGTGGCCACCTAAAGATGAGAACGATAAAACTCCAACTTACAACCCACTAATAGTTTGAGAGTGAGGGTAGAGGTGTGCTCTGTTTGTTTGTTTGTTTTAATATTTTTATTGGTTTCAGAGAGGAAGGGAGAGGGAGAGAGCAATAGAAACATCAATGATGAGAATCATTGATTGGCTACCTCCTGCATGCCCCACACTAGGGATCGAGCCTGCAACCCGGGCATGTGCCCTGACTAGGAATTGAACCATGACCTCCTGGTTCATGGGCTGACACTCAGCCACTGAGCCACACTGCTGGGCAAGGATAGAGTTTTGAATTCATAAAAGATGGCAAAATAGCTCAAGAGATCAGTCCCAAATCTACTGCCTCCTAGTTGGCGAGGCTTACACACAGCGGTTTACAAAGTTGTCTCTTGCATGTTTCCTCTTGCGTATTGTATAGTATATGGTATATGCAATTTAAAATCACTTTGTGGTCTTATCTGAAGAAATTCTGCCTGAAAACCAGGATTCCAAAGGAAAAAATAAGCACTCAATGTTTATATATTTATTAAGTGTCTCCCCAGTTTAAAGAATGATTCCAGAAACAGTAGGGAGGTAAGAGCTGAGATGCAGTTGCCATGGTTGAGGAGGACTTTAGATATCACAAACCCTCATTCCCTTAGATATTTTAGCTACTGTCAGTTTTTGTTTGTTTTTCAGAGCAAACACTCAATAAGTTTTTATGTTAAAATTACATCTAGCATAAAGAAAAATTATAATAGTACAAATAACTCCTTTAAATTCGTTATTCAAAATTTACCAATTGTTAACATTTTGCCAAATTTGTTTTTTTATCACTCTTATTCTTTCCTTTTCACATCCTTCTTCCCTCCTTCTTCTCTTATTTAACTATATTATGAATCTTTTATATTTTTAAATAATTTTAATAGAATGAGGTTATATTTGTGCCTGATTCATTCTATACTACTTCACAAAACCTAGCAACTGCCTTTATATACTTAATAAATGTATATATGAATGAATATCTGACAAATAATATTCAATCTAAAACTAGTCTTTGATCTTTTAGGTTTATATTTACACATAAATATAAAAGGTACTATATTATTTGTCTAAAACATATGTAATGTTTTACAAGTTATGAATCTTCCTCCAATTGTGTCATATCAATAAGTGATCTCATAAACTCATAAAAAAGAAATTATATAATAAAATAAGAAAAGTGCAGCAGAAACATTGAGTGACTTTAAAAAGGAAGTAAAAGATAAATGCTTTGGGTGCTGCTGGCTCTTTGTCTCTCTGGAACAAATAGATCAACTATAGATGCTGGATGAAAAAAACAGGGATTTCAACAGAAATTGTCTTTCTGAAAAACATTCTGGCAGCATTGGTTAAAACTGATACCATTTGGCTGCTTGACACTTTTGGGATAACACTCTGTTTTCACAAATTTTGATGCTTTGGATTCACATTGCAACATGATTTCCCAAATCCAGTTGTGCCAAAGCCAGACAAGCCAGACAAATTGTAAGAACACCCTTCCTGTTTTCCAGGGAACTGAAAAAGGCCAGTAAATAACTTAAATAACTATTAACAAAATGTTCTTCCTGTATTTATTCATAAGAAGACACATTATTTGAAAAAAAAAGAAGCTGAAGTTTGCAAATGCAAAGCAAAATGCTTTTGCGTGCCATATAAACTCAACTAGAGGCTGATAAAAATGCATTTGGGCCTTGGCCGGGTGACTCAGTTAACTGGAGCATCATCCCATATACCAGCATGTTGTGGGTTCCATTCCCAGTCAGGAGGCATACCCAGGTCGGGGGTTCAATCCCTGGTTGACACATGTATAGGAGGCAACCAATCGATATGCCTCTCTCTTTTTTTAAATTTCTTTATTGATAAAGGTATTACATATGTGTCCTTATCCCCTCATTACTCCCCCTGACTCCACACTCATGCCCTCACCCCCCTGTGTCTGTGTCCATTGGTTAGGCTTAAATGCGCACATACAAGTCCCCCTTGATATCTCTCTCTCTCTCTCTCTCTCTCTCTCTCTCTCTCTCTCTCTCTCTCTCTCTCTCTCTCTAAACACATTCTCCAGTGAAGATTTTTGAAAGCGCACACATTTTGCTTATTTCAAATTGGGAGGGCAAGATGTGGCAGGAAGATTTGTAATAAGTGATACATGGGCAAGTCCAAATGCTCCAGAACAATTGAATTCAGAACCATTTCTGAATCAGAGCTGCGGTTAGGATGCTTTTCCTTTCCCTGTTGAAATAAACTCATGCATCATCGAGTCCTAACAGGTCCCAGATGTACTTAGTCCCTAGCTCACCTGATATGAATTAAGTTTTATTGTTAACAACTAACGTAATCATTTAAGCCAACTATTAAGCTAAATATAAAGCCAGAACCAGAGTCTTATTACATGTTTCATAGTAATGCCACAATTTGTGGTCTGGAAACTTAGAATAAATACTAGTGTTGAACTTTCAGTCAGACTAAAATTTTCACAGAAAGAAATTTTTGGACTAATAATACACACACACACACACACACACACACACACAAAGTGATCTGTTAGTTAAGCCATAAAACCATTTTAAAAATATGCTATGTACTTTCCCATTATAAGTTTCAACATATAAAATCAGTTTGACTGTGGTGCAGCATTTTGAAGGACACAAAAGTCTTAAATTATTGGCTAATGTAGGTTATATTAACTTTGGACTTTTAAAACCCCATGTGTGTTTACTTAGAGTTAAAAAGTTGGTGATCTTTTAGCTCAAAGCATGTAAGAACCACTATCTGAACTCTTCTGCTGAGGTACAACAGGGCCTCTAGAGAGACCTAAAGAGAATCATCAATCTTAGGACCCAGATTGGAGTATTAAAATTATTTGTTTTAGCTCTTTTTTTTTCTTTCTAGGTATGTACGGTGTGTCTCAAATGTGGGCATTCTGGATTCATTTTCCCTTATTTTTCTAAATCTTTGCAGATGTGGTAGATCTTGGTATTCAAAACACAAAACATTTTCCTTTAGGTCCCTTATTATATAGAGTCTTTTGTTATTAATTTTTTTAGAAAAAAAATACCATGTAGCTTGTGCACTCAGAAAATAGGTTTCGGGGTTTAAGAGCTTCTGAACTCGTCCTATTTGTTCTGCACTTTTCCAGTAAACTGGAGACTTGTCAGAGAGGTGAGTCAATGAGTATGTTGATTATTTCTTAAAAAAAAGGAATTTAGAAAAGCCATCTAATTTTCTTAAATTTAGAAAGTAAGCCCCTGAAGAATCAATCATACCTAAAATTACCCTGTTGTTATGGCTTTTACAACTTTTTTACAATTAAAAAGCTTTGATTGTTGTTCCCTTTTTTTCAATAAAAAGGTAAAAATGTAGAGAAAGAGGGAAATATTATACCATATCTCACTAATATATTTTAAATATTTACAATTGTTATTTATATTTACAAGACTGTGTTTTGAATATACAAAGGGAATCAATTCTAGTTTTCTATCCAGGTATTCTCAGAGTTCTGATTTGTGGTTATTCAGAGATTTATGATAAACTTTCTGAAGCTTGCATGTGCTGAATAATCTTATGATTATAACAATGGCATCTTACATGGGTCAGCTTTCACTTCTACATAATTAATTATTATGAATTCTTTCTTTTTTTGAAGACCGTAAGAAAATACATGCAATTAGGTTTTAACTAATTTTTAGAACCCAAGTGATATTGGTACCTACATTAGTGCATTTATTTTCCTGAGATGTAAATGGAATGAAGAAAACCTAGAGTGGAAAATGAAATTATTGCTCAACTAAGTGGTTATTTTGTCTCACATTCTATCAAATCATCAGCTTGACTTTTCTCACTGAGTAGTCTTAACTGGCAGGTGTGTGGGGATTTTATAGGTGCAGTCACAGTATTTTCAACAATCTAGGAACAATGCTCATTATTGATTCTATGTGGCATTTTAAACTCATTTTCTTTCTAGCATCATAGTTAACAGAGAGCAAATGAACACCATTGCTTTTCACCCTTACAAGTAATTTTCCTTATCGTTATATTAGGAACCTGCTCTTTCTTCTTCTTTTAGTAAAAAAAAAAATGCCAAATTCTTTCTTATTTCTTATACCTCACTATTTTAGGAAAGTTACTTAAAGTTCTCTGCAACTCAATTTTCTACTCTTAGACTTGTTATGAAGATTAGAGATTACTGCAAGTAACTGCATAGTACTTCCCATAAAAGTCTGCTCCCTATAAGAACTGATTCCCTTTTCTTTTATTGGTGTTGGAATCTTTATTAACTGACTTGTGTCAAAAGACAGGTTATTCAAAGACAGCTCAATAAAAAATTGGCAAAGGCTTAAGCACTTTACAAAAGAAGATATAAGAATGAGCAATAATCATAAAAAGGGGGTTCAACATCATTAATAATTAGGAAGTGCAATGTAAAACCATTAATGAGATATCATTTTACATCCACAAGAATGACTAAAAGAAAAATGTTTGAGGCTCCCAGATTGTGAGTGGGTAAGGATGTACAGTAATTAGTGCTGTTGTGAACTTAGTTTAAATTTTCATTCTTGCTCAAGAATCTTGTCAATTCTGTTCAAATTTTTTTATGTATGTACTGAAATTTTTCTAGAAAATATTTATTCATTCATGTACTTCCTCGACAATTACATATTTAGAATTCATGGTGGGTAAAACATAGTCCTTGCCTTCAAGGAACATGTTTACAAACTGAAGCCTTGTTAATTTAGCCACATGTAACTAGTGTTATTTACCATAGTTAATGGTAAATGTTGATTCCCCAACACATGAATTATCTTACAACTAATTTCAAAACAAATCTGATGATTGCCCCTCCCCCACTCCAAAAAAAAAAAAAAAAAGACAGGTTATTCAAAGTCTTTCCTTCAATTACACAGAAGCAAAAACCAGTGTGTCAACAGCTAATCTTTCTCCTGGGTTGATTCACTAAAAAGGACTCAGCACAAAAATAATTCTAAATCATAAGATTCAACATTGGCAAAGCTCAGAAAATACAATCCCTCCCAAAGATAAGGGTAAAAAAGTTTTTGCCTATTTTATTAAAAGCCAACTCCCCATGAACATTTCCCCTACAATTTCATAAAGCAATAGTAGAATAATATTTATTTGAATTATATTTTCCAGCACATTTGTATAGGTAACTTCAAAAGATATATAAGGTATTAGTCTCATTTTGTTACTGTGTAATCAAATAAGGAACTATCCTTAAAACAATAACAACAATTCCTTATTCAGTGACAGGAGTTGTATTCAAGTACTTAACGTGGATTATTTCATTTAATCCTCACAACACTATCCAGTAAGTATTATTTTTATTCTTCTCATTTTAGAGATGAGAAACTTGGTTATGGAGAGAGTAAACAGCCTGGTCCAGGTTATGTAATCTGTAAGTGTTGGGGTTGGAATTCCAAGTCATATATTCAAAATTCATATGCTTATTTACACTTGAGCTTTAAAAGAATAGCAGTCCTTTTATTCTTTTTTTAAAAAATGAAAATGATAGCACTAACCAGTTTGACTCAGTAGATAGAGCATTGACCCACAGACTGAAGGGTCTCAGGTTTGATTCCAGTCAAGGGCATGTACCTTGGTTGTGGGCTTGATCACCAGTAGGGGGCGCGCAGGAGGCAGCTTATGGATGTTTCTAACTCGCTATCCATCTCCCTTCTTCTCTGTAAAAGTTAATAAAATATATTTTATAATTTTCCTTTTAAAAAATAAAAAATGATATAAGTATTGCTTCGCCTTTTACTTTAGGCAATAATAAAATTTAATTCTAAATATACAAAGCATTCATTTAGACTTTGGTCGTTAGATTATGTTGGTCTTAGAAACCCTTTTACATTCTTAAACATTATTGATGACCCCAAAGAGTTTTTGTTTATGTAGGTTGCATCTATCAATATTTATTACATTAGAAATGAAAACTGAGAAACATAGAATATTTAAACATTTATTTTAAAATAACAATAAAGAATCCATTTATGTGACTATAACTAATGTATTATTTTTACTGTGTTTTTTTAAAAAAATGACTATAATTATTTCATGAAAAAAGTAGCATTGCTTTACATTTTTTTCAAATCCTATAATATCTGGCTTAATAGAAGACAGCTGAATGCTCACATCTGCTTCTGCACTCAATCTGTCGTGCCTTTAATGTATATCAAGAAAATCTGGCCTCTTACAAATGTGTAGTTGGAAGGTTTTAATAGCCTTTCATATGATTATCAGTATTATTCTTTGATTCAAAACCAGAACTTGACAAATGTGGTTTTTTTAAAGTTGATTTCAATATGGAATTTGAGACAATATCAATGAACTTTTTATACACTATTATATTAAAATCCATTGATTTATTTGGCACTTGAATGGATCTTTTACCTTGCATGGTTTTGAAATATTACATTAGTCTTTTGAAAAATACTGGTTTACTTCAAATTTTCCAAATGTCGATACATTTTATTATTCAGTTTTTTAAAATCCAACCAGATTGAATCATTTCACCACTGATCTCGTCGGAAAGTCAGTTTGCAACTCAGTCACAATAGTGCTTTCTTCCTTTGAGACAACCATCTATTCCATTCAGTACACAGCAGAAATGCTCTGCGTACTTTTCATTTCATTACACAGAATATTTTAAAGCAACATGTACTCAAGAGACAAGTTTTAATAACATTAATAACTTTAATCCTTAATCAAGGAAATCCTTAAGTGAAACTAGCTTTTTGTTTGTTTGTTTTAGTGGAAATGTGTGGAAGTGAAGAATATAATGAATACTGGTAGAGTTTAGTGCCACTGTCTTAAGTCACCGGCAGCTTATACACTGTGCACAATCAGTGCAAAATGCCAACGAAGTATTATCATAAAAATAATTGTGAGTTCATAAACCCTCTAAAAAGGCCTTGGGGACCCCAGGAGTCTAAAGACCACACTTCTAGAACATTGATTTAAAGTTATATTCTTCTGCTGCTAATCAGATATTCTCTAGGTAACTTGGAAGAGGGAATAAAAATCTGATAGAAAAGTTGCATGTTTTTATTACTTTGATTCTTGGTTCTCCCTGTTGTACTATGAAGTTAAACAAAATTAGGCCTTTTACATCTATAAAACGCTAATTTATTTCTTTTTAATTGGTTGTCTATGCTTATGCCTATGTTATTATATTGTTTTGAAGGGTTTTTTGAACAATATATTAGAAGAGAGAGAGAATAAACAAGAACTAGGATTTTCCCAGTCTGTAAATTAGTTACAGTGTATAAACCGCTCATCAGATAAAGTCATTCAGGTCAGTGGGGTATTTTTTACTAATCAACCTCTACATTAATTTACTAATTTCTCTGTACCTCCCAAAGTGAGAACTCTATGCAGATGTATTATTTGTGTTTTCTAATTTGAATAGATTATTAACATATTAAAATGCAATTGAAGATATACAGATTGTGCATATTATATCTTTTCTATAACTGATTGAAGAGTGAAATGACATATGCTGCTTAGAAGTCAGTTGTTGGCGGGTAAATGATAAAAGCTGATACTAAATTGAACCTAAGGTGAATGCCTTTAGTCTGGGACATTGTAAATTACTTAATTCTGAAAATATCTCCTGAAAATAAATTTATCCCAACTAATTCTTTCCTTCTTCCTTCCTACCTCCCTCTCTCCCTCCCTCCCTTCCTTCCTCCCCTCCCTCCCTCCCTCCTTCCCTCCTTCCTTCCGTCTTTCCTTCCTTCCTCCCTTCCTTCCCTCATTCCCTCATTCCCTTCTTCCTTTCTTCTTTCCTTGTTAATCCTTACCAGGGGATTTTTCCCCATTGATTTTTAGAGAGAGTAGAAGGGAGGGAGGGAGGGAGGGAGGGAGGAGGAGAGATGCCCTTGACCAGCAATCGAACCTGAAACCCTTAAGTGCACAGGCCAATTCTCTAACCACTGAACCACATCAGCCAGAGCTATCCCAACTAATTCTTTATGAATAAAGATTAAAGACTTAATCCTATGATTTTATAAATCCATGGTCTGTAACAAATTTCACGTTTATTTTACTCTGATATCCAAATCTGTTCATACAAGTTCTTAAACAAGGATTGATGCTTACATATAAAATTGCTTTGTTTTAGAGTCATTTTATATTTTGATATGTCACTAGTTTTTTATTTTCTTTTCTTTTTATGCTGATAATCTAATAATAGAGGACTTTTACCAAATTGTCTTACTTCTTATCATAACATTTTACATAACTTTATGTTGAGTATTTGTCACAGGAGTTGTACAGGTAGGGTACAGTGACAGAGGTATGTTCTTGAGCTTTCAAGTATCACCTGCCATGTGCTCTACTGAGGACAATGCTAATCAGGAGCCCGCCTCTGGGCTTGCAGATGACCTGTCTCTCCCAGGCTGTTAACACCCAAACCTTTCTCTGTCTTTCTCTTTAAATGTTACTCATTCTTCAAGGTCCTCCTCAATCAAACCTGGTGACTTCAAGTTCCATCCTTCTCCCTCTTGTATATTTACAATGCCTTGTACTTATTCAGCTTTTCTCTAGATTGTTACCATAGTGTTCAGTTCTTAGTAGGTACCCAAGGAAAATTATTATGATCAAATATAAACTGTCAGAAAAAAACGAAAGAAACTTCATTAGAAGAATGGTGTGTGTTTTTTTAAGTGTTTTGCCATATATTATGATTTTAGAAAATCAACACAAACATAGAGATGGACACAATGAAAAATTCAGAAAAGCCAGTTTCCCTAAGGAAGTTACAGTTGCTTTATCCTCAAAGCACTGGAAAATTTTGAGCAATGAGTTTTTTGCGAAAGAGAGTAAAATTTTAGCATAAGACTGGATATGGAATGAACAATACTTTTAGTAAAGAGAAAAATAAACAATGTTTTCTCAAAAGAACATGTATTTAGAGGAATAAAACAAGTCTGACAGGTTTTGAAGAGAAAATCTAATTGGAATTCAGCTCAGTCCAGTTCTATGGGCTTAAATCCACAAGAGTATAGACTCATATCTGTAACATGAACTAAAAATACTATTTCTGTGAAATATGAACTTTAATGAGGATAAACATAGTATCATCACTTTCTGAACTGTATGATTAGACTTTCAACAGAAATAGGAATTATAAATATTAGAAGACAGTTTCCATTTTTTGTAGCTATAAACTTAGAAACCTCAGAAAAATAAAAATTCAATACAATATGTATTGAATATAGAAAATCAATAGAATACCTGAAAAAAATACTAGTATAAGTTTTAAAGGGGTCCTATTTGCAAAAGAAGCAAAAAATATACTTGATAAATGTACTGCTATCACATATTCGTGATTAGGAAAACCAAACACTATGAAACACTGAATGTGGCTATATAATGCATACATTTAATGTTATTACAATAAATAACCTAAACAAATTGGGGAGTGACTTCTTGAAATACACTGAAAGAATAAACAAATAAAATGCAAGGCAATGTTTGAAAATAGATAAGGTACCCTACCGTTTTTTAAAACATATTAAGCTACAATAATAAAAAAGCTAGTGCTGGAATAATAATTAAATATTAGTATAGGATATCTCAGGTATTATAAATTTAAAATATACATACCTATACATGCCTATATATTCATATGTATATACATGCCTATGTATATACATGCCTATATATACATATATGCATATATCTTAATTTATAGTCCATTTAGTTTCTATTATATATAAAAATTTAATATATGAAAAATAATGTATAACAGAACTAGTTAGTGAGACAAGAAAGGATTGTTCAGCAAATAGGAGTGCACAATGAAGTAAGGATTTGAAAAATTGCCAATTAAGATGGCTACTTCTTACTACATGAACAAATAAAAGATGTGTGCTGTAAGAAGAGCTAAAAGGAAAAGGCTGCTATTTGGAACTCTGAAATTCTGCAATGGGAAGATTCTAAATATCATCTATTTGTCCAAAAAGTATCCATGAGATTTTAAATCCCAATGGTTTTTGCAATGTATGCATCTTTGTCATCCTCACAACTAACACTGAGATTTTCACACTATAAGTTGATAAATAGTTGATAGACTTATTTATTCATCTACTACTTCAATTAGTAGAGAGCATGGTTGGGCGGGGAATTTGAAGGGGGGTGGAGGGATTCAGAAAAGAAAGTACATTTTGATCCATCTTTTTATACACATTGATTATACCTGGTTTGCTTGAACCATACTTTCCTATAAAGATAAAAGCAATAGCAACAACTAAAATCTAAAAACAGCTTCATGCCTTTCGCTTTTAGATCTTATCATGTTTTTTATTAACGGAGCAGTTGGGTAATCAGGCTTTAAATAATAGAAGCCTGAAGAGCAGAGCTCTCCAATACTGTCTTCATGCCATAAATCACGCACACTAGTTTGAACTTCATTTTCCCAGTATGATAATTTGATGATGGGTAATTTGTAACCGAGGTCTTCATACTGGGGAATTGGTTTCATTTCAAGAAGAAAGTAAGATTTATATGAGAACAGCAAGGTGATCGTCACAATAATCTTTCAAAAGTCAAAAGATAACCTTATCTTATGAATACTAAAATACCGTCCAGTAACGGTGCGTTCTGAAATAAGGGTCTTGCTCCTGATCTCACTTTTCTATCATGGAAACTGTAAAATTATGATAAAATAGAAGCTATTACTTGAGTTCAGAAAAAAATTGAAGGCATTTTATTTAAATGTTGCTCTTTCCTCCAGTGTGCTGTTTGTTGTTGATTTTTTTTTACATGATATAATTTCATGGTACTTTGGTAGAATTTTGTATCTAAAAGAAATCTTAATGTAATTTATAATATTGACCTGAGAGTTCAGAGGCAACTTTAGCAAATAACAAGCAACATCTGAGTAAAATTTTATTTTTTATTACAAAGGTATCTCTGTCATATCATGTCATGTGAGTCAGTTGTGTTAAAATGCACTCTCCGGTGCTTTATGGATTGTGTTTATTTCTTCATGTCAGTTTTCTGTTCTTTTAGAAACCTTATGTCTACACAACTGTGATTTCTTTTCCATTCCAGTAAGGACCACATTCCTTTCTTCCTACTTCTCGATGATTGCCAGTTCCTTTCCAGTTTCATGAATCTATGATTGTTCAGTAAAAATTGAATCCTTATAGATGCTTTAAATTTCCAGAAATATTTATGAAAAAAAGAATTGACGATATGTACTACCCATCTTGTAGAGGGCACTTTCTCTTATATAGTCTATTTTGCTCTATACTGTAGGTCTGTACTGCAGTATTAAAAGCTGGTGATTTTTAAAAATCTTTATTGTTGAAAGTATTACATATGTCCTTTTCTCCCCCCATTAACCTCTCCCATCCTGCCTCTCCCCCCTCCTCAGGCCTTCACCACCCTGTTGTCTATGTTTACGGATATGTAAATAACCATATGAGTTCATTGGTTGATTTCTTCCCCTATCCCCTACTCCTGCCTTCCCTCTGAGGTTTGACAGTCTGTTTGATGTTTCTACGTCTCTGAGTCTATTTTTGTTTATCAGTTTATGTTGTTCATTGTATCCCACATATGAGTGAGATCATCTGATACTTATCTTTCTCTGACTGGCTAAATTCTCTTAGCATAATGTTCTCTAGGTCCATCCATGCTGTTGCAAATGGTAAGAGTTCTTTCTTTTCACAGTAGCATAGTATTCCATTGTATAGATATACCACTGTTTTTTAATCTACCCATCTGCTGATGGGCACTTAGGCTGTTTCCAAATCTTAGCTATGGTGAATTGTGCTGCTATAAATATAGGAGTGCATATGTCCTGTCTGATTGGTGTTTCTGGTTTCTTGGGATATAGTCCTAGAAGTGGTATCACTGGGTCAAATGGGAGTTTCATTTTTAACTTTTTGAGGAAACTCCAAACTGTTTTCCATAGAGGCTGCACCAATTGCCGGTGATTTTTTGATAGATAGACTAACAGATACCTATATACAGTAGTTGGATGGATGGATGGTCAAGGTGACAGGTATATACTATTTAGTCTCTTTCTGATGTGGTCAAGGACTTAAACTATTTGCCTTCCAAAGCCTTTGTATAACAGACATCCTTTGTCTTGCTGAGTTCTTTCACAGGAACTTGTCCAATATTATTCTTTCATGAATCATCTACTGGGATACTCTGAAACTGTGCCAGAGTTGCAACCAACTTAGATTATTACCTATCCAGATTCTTTCAAGCTTTGGTTAGTGGCATGGCTGCTGAAACTTACATTTCTTCCCCCTTGAAATAGTGGTGGACTGATTCTGTATTCTTTTTTCCTAAAGAGCATTTTCCCAAATTGTATTTAGAAAGTTATATCAAGGACTCATGGAGGCAAAACCTTTTCAACTGAGAGAGGGTCACTGGGGGTACTGCACTGTGAGCTAGTGCCCCTCCCCAGTCAGGCTGGTGGACCAGAAAAAAAAAAAAAAGAACTCATGGACATTCCCTAACCGGTTTGGCTCAGTGGATAGAGCATTGGCCTGAGGACTGAGGGGTTCTGGGTTCAATACCAGTCAAGGGCATGTACCTTGGTTGCAGGCATATCCCCAGTGGGGGATGGGCAGGAGGCAGCTGATTGATGTGTCTCTCTCATCGATGTTTCTAGCTCTCTATCCCTCTCCCTTCCTCTCTGTAAAAATCAATAAAATGTATAAAAGTAAAAAAAAAAAAAAAAAAGAACCCATGGACACAGACAACAGTGTGGTGATTGCAGGGAGTGGAGAAGGGTAAAGGTAAAGGATGGTATGGGGGAATAAATGGTGATAGAGAAAAACAAATAGTTATTAAAATTATATAAAGAATCAATGAGACGTTTACAAGAAATATTGATGGTTTGTTTAACAAAATAAAGTAGGTTTGTTTCTAAAGGAATTTATCTTGTATAACAAAAAGAATGAGAAAAAGAATGATTTACAGGAATAGATTTATTTTTCTGTGCAAAAATTTCATAAGTATTTTTTTAAAGAAAATCTAAAATCAAGAGGTAACACTATGAAGTGGGTAGGTAGGACTAACATCCCTTTCATACACATTCCTCCACTAAATTATAACAAATCACTTTGTCCATACTATCTCTCTGCAAAATGGGAATAAATTTAGCTACTTGGCATTAAAGTCCTTCAAAGTTGGCATTAGTGATCATTCTAAAGAATTCCCAGAACCAATCAAGATACATGAGCTAATACATGCTTTGATATTATATTGGTTATGATTTATTTTTCTCAGAGATGGGACATCAAATAATCTTGGATTGAGGATATTTAGAATGGCATTAGACACTAAAAGACAATGTAAGGTACGGAGGCGCGCGCACGGGCTCGGGGAAGGGCTGGTACCGGAAGGTCGTGGTTCTTTTCCAAAACGGAGAGAGCCACAAGCTCCCAGCGGCTCTGAACTCCAGCTCCAGACGAGTTTTGGAGGTCCCACAGACAACCAGAGACTAGCATCAGAAGGAAATCCAAAACGGGTTTCTCTCAGCGTTGCTTACAGAA
>PVJC01030860.1:5963-21041 GCA_004026665.1 Murina feae
TGCCTGGGAAGCAATGGAGTGGCGCTGGCCACCCCATAGGCTTCCCAGGAGGGGGCATGGGGTCCCCCCACCCCCCAGGCTTCTCCACCTGGGAGGCCATTCCAGTGTTGCTGGCCACCAGATCAGCCTCCCAGCAGGGGGCTGCTGGGTCCCGCTTCCCCCGGAAGGCCGTTCCAGTGGCGCTGGCCACTGGATCGGCCTCCCAGCAGGGGGCAACGGGGGTCCCGCCAGGCTGGTCCCCGCTTCCCCCGATAGCTTCTCTGCTGGGGAAGGCATCTGGCGGCCCAGGGCGCCAGATACCTTCCCAGGACCCAGGCTCCCAGGATGGCGGAGCCCAGGGCTGTGGCCTTCGCCATCTTGGCTGCACTAATTTGCATACAGCCACTCTGATTGGCTGTAGGCATCCCGAAGGGACGGTTAATTTTACTATTCCGCTTTTATTAGTTTAGATTATTGATTTTTTACAGAGAGGAAGGAAGAGGGACAGAGAGTAGAAACATGGATCAGCTGCCTCTTGCACACCCCCTACTGGGGATGTGCCTGCTACCCAGGTACATGCCCTTGACCGGAATTGAACCTGGGACCTTTCAGTCCCCAGGCCAATGCTCTATCCACTAAGCCAAACCGGTTAGGGCTAGAAGCCCTATTTTTACAGGAATCTTCCTGCAATGGGTTTCTAGTCTAATCTAATAAAAGTGTAATTTGCAAATTAACCCTCACTCCATTATACCTAAGCCATGCCCACCAGCCGGTCAGAGCAACAATATGCAAATTAACCCAGCCAAGATGGCGGCCGGCAGCCACAGAGCTAGAGCAAACAGGAGGCCAGCAATGGAGGAAACTGCCTGCCTAGGCCGGCTGTGGCCTCTACTCAAGGCAACAAAGTTTCAATTATAGAAGCCATGGAGCTGAAGCAAACAGGAGGCTTGGTTGCCTGCCTAGGCTGGCTGAGGCCTCTGCTCAAGGCAACAAAGTTTCAATTATAGAAGATAAATAAACCCCTGAAACCTGCTTCCAGCCATCCTTGCTGGGACCTTGGGTCAATGGGAGCCAGCCTGCAAACAGCCCTCAGCCCCTCACCCAGGCTGGCCACACCTCCATGAGGGCCCCCACTGAGGGGCTTGGCCAGCCTGTGAACAGCCATCAGCCTCTCACTCAGGCTGGCCAGGCATGCCAGCAGGTGGACATCCCCCAAGGGGTCCCAGACTGCAAGAGGGCACAGGCCGGGCTGAGGGACACCCCCCACCCCACTGCCAAGTGCACCAATTTTATGCACCGGGAACCTAGTTAATAAAATTATACAGGTTTCAGGCCTACAATTCTGAACTACATCATCTGTATATTGCATTGTATGTTTACTGCCCAAGTCAAGTCTCCTTCCATCACCACTTATCCCAATTTTCCCTTCTTCTACCACCCCCAGCCTCCAATGCAGAAAACTTTTAAATTTTGATAAAGTCCAATTGATCTGATTTTTTCCTTTGTCTGTGATTTGGTGTCACTGTCAAAAAAATCACTGCCCCCCACCCCCCAAAAAAAGAAAAAAAAATCATTGCCCAATCTGAGATCATTGAGATATTTTACCTGTTTACTTTTAAGCTTTTTATATTTTAGCTCTTAAATTTAGGTCTTTGATTTTGAATTAATTTTTATATATGCTGTGCATAGTGTCCAACTTCATTCTTTTGCATGTAGATATCCACTTTTCCCAGCACCATGTGTTGAAAAGATTGTCTTTTCCTTTGAGTGGACTTGGCATTCTTGTTGAAAATTAATTGACCATATATGTGAGGGTTTATTTCTGGGCTCTCTTGATATGTCTGTCTTTATGCCAGTACCACACCATCTTGATTACTGTGGCTTTGTAGTAAAGCTTTGAAATGAAGAAATGTGAGTCCTCCAACTTTGTTCTTTTTCAAGACTGTTTTAGCTATTCAAGGCTCCTTGAGGTTCTTTATGAATTTAGGATCAGCATGTCAATTTCTGCAGAAAGGGCAACTGGAATTTTGATAGGAATTGTGGTGGACCTGTAGATCAATTTGGAGTACTGCCATTTTAAAAAATTTCTTTATTATTGAAAATATTACAGATGTCCCTTTTGCCCCATTGACCCCCTCCACCTCGCACCTGCCCCCTGCCCCAAGGACTTACCATACTACTGTCTATGTCCATGAGTTATGCATATACGCATACAAATTCTTTGGTTAATCTCTTCCAGCCCTTCTCTCCCCTCTTCCCTCGGAGATTCTTCAGTCTGTCCCATGCTTCTATGTCTCTGGATCTATTTTGTTCATCAGTTTATTTTGTTCATTAGGTTCCATATGTGAGTGAGATCATGTGATATATGTCTTTCTCTGACTGGCTTATTTCACTCAGCATAATATTCTCCGGGTCCATTCATGTTGTCTCAAAGGGTAGGAGATCCTTCTTTTTCACTGCTGCATAGTACTTCATAGTGTACATGTACCACAGCTTTTTTATCCACTCATCTGCTGATGGGCACTTGGACTGTTTCAAGATCTTAGCTGTTGTAAATTGCACCGCTATGAAAACAGGTGTGCATATTGCCGCCCTAGTGATACTGTCTTTCACTCTATGACCATGGGATGTCTTTCCATTTATTCAGGTCTTCTACTTCTTTCAGCAGCATTTTGTAGTTTCCAGTGTAGAAGTGTTAAATTTATTCCTAACTGGTTTATTCTTTCTGATATTATAAATGGAATTGTTTTCTTCATTTCATTTTTGGACAGTTTGTTATTGATGTATAGAATACACTGATTCTATATATTTATATTTATTTTATATATTTTATGTATTTGTATGTTGATCTTGTATCCTGTTCTTTGCAGAACTCATTTACTGGTTCTAGTAGGGTTTTTTTTAGTGGATTCCTTAGGATTTTCTATAAAAGCAAGATCATTTCATGTGCAAATAGAGATACAGATTTACTGCTTCCTTTCCTTTGTGGACACATTTATTTCTTTATCCTGCTCAATTGCTCTGGCTAAAACCTCATCTGTTGAATAGAACCTATGTTAAATAGAAGTGTTGAGAGCAGACATTCTCATCTTGTTCCTGATATAAGGAGGAAAGCTTTCAGTCTGTGGCATGGAACACCATTTTTACTTAAAAATAACTAACAAAGTATGGTTACTCAGACTTGGGTATTTGGCAGACAGTCTGTCCAAAATGAATGAAGTGACCTGTCACTTTAAGGAAAACAACTGATAGTTTGTGTTGCCAGTGATACACTCAAGCTTTTAAGTAAAAATTATAATTTTGGAAAACTTCCATCCACTATGAGATTACAGCTTCCCAATAAAACTTTTCTAACGAGATTTAATTAATTAATGTGATTGTACAATGATGTGTCAACACTTAGAAAACCTACCTAACTTAGTAATATTTTCCAAGTGACTAATGCCTGATATTACAAAATCATACATGAGTAAAAGACTAATTCCAAGTGCAAGACCATGGATTTTAATGTAATAAAGTAAAAAATATTCTTTGAGGTGGTCTAAAAGATTTGCAAAAATGAAGAACTCCTTTTAAAAATATTTCCAAAAAAAATTCCCATAAAAATGTTTCCATGTTAAAACAGTTATTTTAAAATGTTTAAATATTATTTTAACTGTTTAAATATTCTTAATTTCTTGGTTTTGATACTGAATATGGTTAATATTGAGAGACACCAGTATAACCCAAATATACAAAACTCTTTAATGTCCTCAGTGATTTTTAGAATGTAAAGGATCTTAAAATTAAAAAAGTTTGAGAAACAAATTACATTGATGAGCTAACGCTCTAAACAACTAGATACATAGTTTTAAGAAACGAACAGTACTTTAGGCACTAATATGTTGCCTACCCCTACATGATATTTTCTAAGAAAACCGAACATGTTACTGTCATGTATCACAGTTAACCCACAGCGACTCAGGACCCTTGTCTACATGCACTGCGCACGGAGGCTGGAGAGGGCTGTGCTGGGAACTCAGTGTGTGTGTTCACCTCCGTTACTCCACCTTCTCCATTTCCACCAACATTTCTAGCCTCTGGCAACCGGGCTTAGCACTGTGTGTGACTAAGTTCGCTGAGCTCAGCTGAGTCAACCGATCATGTTCTGTAATAAACAACACATTTTTCAGGACTGCCCTTGTGAATCCATGTTGGTACCTAAAAATTATCACATATTTTTCCTTCTTTTAAAAATAATTTGGTGGATTACATATTCATTGTAAAAAATGTTGAAAATATAAACAGAAAGAAAATTAAAATTACCTCTAATTCTAATACCTGAAAATCAGTACTGTTGAGATTTTGGTATCATTTATCTTCCTTCCTCTCTCTTTAAAAATCTATTTTTAAGAAGAGAAAAAAATGCCCTTTTAGAAAAAACTCTCTTATGGCAGCCTGTTATCTATAGGAGAAGATTTACAGGTCAAAAAACAGCTCTTTACAACCCAATTCCAACCTGTATTTCCAGCTTACCTCTCTCCCCAATTCTAGCCAAACCACACTGCTCATGTCCTGAAACACACAGAGCTGACGCTTTCATGCCACTGTGCTAAGGCCTTTCTTCACTCTCTGCTTAGAAAATTCCTACCTTTCAGAATCCAGCTCATATAACACCTCTCTGGGTCACACTCCCTAAAGCCACTAAGCAAAACTGTGTTCTCACAACATTTTGTACACACACACCTCTACTAAAGCATTTATCATGTTGCATCGTAATTAAATGTGTAACTCTTCTTTTCACCTAGAATTTAAACAGAACCTAGTTCACTGTAGATGGCAACTAAATTGTTAAAGTTCTAATAAAGTAAAATTATATTTTTTTATTATTTTTTTAAAACTCAACAATACAGCCCTGACCGGTTTGGCTCAATGAATAAAGCATCAGCCTGCAGACTCAAGGGTCCCAGGTTCGATTCTGGTCAAGGGAGGCATGTGCGCTGGTTGCGGGCACATCCCCAGTGGGGATGTGCAGGAGGCAGCTGATCGATGTTTCTCTCTCATCGATGTTTCTAACTCTCTATCGACCTCTATCTTCCTCTCTGTGAAAAATCAATAAACTATATTTAAAAAAAAAACTCAACAACACAAAACTAGTTAGCTAAGGTCCATATAGTCAAGGTTTTAACGTAAGTCATGAAATTAAAATAATTAAAAGGAATAAAGTTCATTTTCATATAAACCAGAAGTTACAAAGGTCACTACACATTGAATTTAGTCACCTGCCATCTTTTTAAATAAAGAAGAAAAAGACTAGTACCTGGGACCGAACCTGAGTGACTTCTGGTAGTAAAGATAATAGGAATAATGATGTGTATCAAATGCTAAGTGAGAGACAGAATCTAAAACAGCAGCATCAAAGGGCACAAGGATGCCAGGTACTAAGTTACTGCTTGATGCCCTCAGAGAGTACTAACCCCTAATTCAGGTCACTCCTCAAGAGTTGTTTATTCCCTAAAAAGTAGTAGTGGAACTTACACTTTTTACTTGTTTTAGATGTGTTAATCTTTACTTTCAATGGAATAGAGCCAAATACAACTATACCCATATATAAAATCAACCTACTTCTCTCCTTGTATGTAGCTCCCAACAGCCAACAGGATAGCCAATACAGCTTTTGGTACTTAATAAGAATAAAAGAATATATAGTGATCCCTCAAGTATTTATGGAATTAACTTACACTTGCCAATATCTATTCTATTTGAAAAGTCCCTTTACCTATAAAAGAAATGTCATTTCACTGCTTTTTATTTAAAAGTTATCTAAACTATTGCCTTCATTTGTCTTCCTATTATCCCATACTTACAATTCGCCTAAGATGCCACAGCCCCGGCAAAACCTGCCCTTATTATACCTCAGCTTAACACTCAGCCTCCTTCTTTCAAACTCCCACTGTCCCACAAAGTTTCATGCTCTTCAGGGTCTCTGAAGGACCTACCGCCTCCAACTCATCTTCGTGATGGTAAGTCACTGACTCTTCACAGGAAGCAAGTAACAGTTCACCATCCCCGAGGCAACCTTTTCTGTAAACCCCACCTTGAAATCAAACGTCAGCTGTGCATTCTTGTTGACAGAAAATTAAAACCAACTGAACTACTTCTACCTGTGACCCATTCGAGCAATCACAGACCGGCACTAGCGTTTGTGTAGCATCTCCATTACCTCGGCTGAGAGTTCTCCTCATACATTCTCTCTTTGCCCTCCTTGAAGAGGCTTATGGTCTGCTTCGTTTTCTTCATCAAGTTCTCCATGAACACCCTGAAATACTCGTTTTCTCCCAGCGTCTCCATCTTCCCCTCGTATCTTGACAGGACAGTGCGCAGGTGCTGGTAGGTGTCTGGCAGCAGGTCCAAGATGTACGGCGGGCTGTTCTTGAGCGCCAGCTTTGGGTTCTGACACAGCCGCACCACCTGAAACAAACGGCAAAGAGGGTCTCAAGGACAATTTCCTTTCTTAAGTTTAAAAAGTTATAAAATATGTGCTATTGCAGAAATGTGAAAAATGGATAATACAAGAAATGATCAGTAACCTCTGTCCACAGGCTATCAATTTACCTTTTTAAAAAAGTATTTTTTTATTGATTTCAGAGAGGAAGGGAGAGGGAGAGAGAAACATCAACGATGAGAGAGAATCACTGATCGGCTGCATCCTACACGCTCCCTACTGAGGATCAAGTCCACAACCCAGGCACGTGCCCTTGACCAGAATCAAACCCGGGACCCTTCAGTTCAAAGGCCGATGCTCTATCCACTGAGCCAAACCAGTCAGGGCCTAGTTACATGTTTAGTGGTTCCCCTAGCCTAGAAGGGTGAAACCATATGGGAGGCTAATGATTCAGACAACATGTAACAGACTACACAACTGCAGTGGGGGCACATCCACACAAACCCCTAAAAAGAGCCAGAGGAACTGCGGGCCAATTCCTTCTGAAGCATGGCTTACTCCCTGAGAACAGGAGAAACCCTCAAGCCCGGAAGTGAGGAGGCTGCGGGGGTGGAGGGGGTGGAGGGGTGGAGTGGGTGGCCTCTGAACAGCCACTAGGGGGCAGGAGCAGAGAGGCTGGGGGCCAGCGAAGCATGGAGCTCCCTGACACACCTTTCCTCTCACGTACATGCACATCTCTCAGAATTTGCCTAGTGATTTCTTTTTTTTTTTTAATTAAAAAAAATACATTTCGATTGACTTCAGAAAGAGAGGAAGGAAGAGAGAAACATCCATCGGCTGCCCCACGCATGCCCCACGCATGGGGACAGAACCCACAACCCAGCATGTGCCTCACCAGGAATGGAACTGGCGACCTTTTGGTGCACAGGGTAAATGCTCAACCAACTGAGCCACACGGGCTGAGCTTTTCTTTTTTATCCCCGTTCTTTTTGGGCTGGAATTCCTTTTACCATCTTTACTTTCAACTTTCCTGAATTCTTGTATTTTAAATGTGCCTCTTTTAAAGAACATGTAGCTAGATTTTAGAAACTCAATGTAACCGCCCAGCCGGTGTTGCTCCGTGGTTGAGCACTGACCCATGAACCAGGAGGTCGTGGTTCGCCGATTCCTGATCAGGGCACACATCTGGGTTGCAGGCTCAATCCCTGGCGGAGGGCATGCGAGAGGCAGCCAATCAGTGATTCTCTCTCATGGATGTTGCTATCTCTCCCTCTTCCTTCCTCTCTGAAATCAATAAAAAAAAATTTTTAAAGTAAAAATAAATAGTGTGATATTGACCAAAGACAGTAAGTAAATGGCCAAATTGAAGAGAAAAAATAAACAAAGACTCACACATGTACCGAAATTCAGTATCAGAAGTGGCATAAAAGATCAGAGTTCAAGAGAAAGAGGAAATGGGCTGTCCATATGCAAAAAAAATAAAATTAGGCCTCTCAGGCCCTGGCCGGGTGGGTGGCTCAGTAAGAGCATCATCCCATACACTAAAAGGCTGCATTCCTGGTCAGGGCACACACCTAGGCTGTGGGTTCGATTCCTAGTCAAGGCACATAAGGGAAGTGACTGATAAATGTTTCTAATACCCATGTTTCTCTCTCTCTCTCTCTTCCTCCTTCCCTCCCTCCTTCCATCTAAAAACAAAAATAAAACGTTTGTGGAAGAACAGCTTAAGGTGACTCCGTGGTTGTGCCTCCCCATTCAGTGGCCTGAGCGAGCCACCTTGTGGCTATGAGGAAAGGCACGGTCTGCACAGCGCGAGGAGAGCCTGGCACACGAAGCAGCGCCTGGGAGGCTGGTGCCAGCGCTGGGGTCAGGCGCTGCAGGAAGCCTCGGCTCCAGATCCGGCTGGTGAAGGTTCCAGGTGAGGCAGCAGCCATAGAAGTGGCTCCAGCGGCCGCAGGCACCTCCCACACCGACCGCTGGCCAGTGTTCCAGGACGACATGCCACTGACCTCATGGGGTCACATGGTAACAAGGGAACAAGCCACCAGTAGAAGCTTCTCCCAGGTTCTCTCCCGATCTACGGTGTAGACGCCACCACTCTTCCTTTTGTAGATGGACTGTTCCATCTGGAAGTCAAGACAGTGCCACCTCGGTGGGTCCTGCTGCAGCAATACGAGGACACCTTTCCCCTCCACCTGCAGGACGCCGTGAAGGTTTCCCTTTAGGTCACGTGGGAGCCGAGCACAGCGCCACAGGCCCTCTCTAGGGTGCGCAGACAGGCCCCACTCTCACGAGCTATTTCACCAGATAGACGGCTATTCTGGGTCGCTCCTCATGTCTTTCGGATGCCACTCAGAGCTGAAGGCAGCCGATCAGTCCCACTGCCTCATGGGAGGTAAAGTGTCTTATTCGCTGGTTGCTTTTTAGATTTTCTTTGGCTCAGGTTTTATTTGTACTTTTCCTGGTGTTTTATTGAGCTTCTTTAATGTGCAACTTCATGATTTCCATCAATTTGGGGAAATTACTAGACAATTTCTCAACAAGCATTGCTTCTGCCCCACTCTCTCTCCTCTTCCTCCGGAACCTACAAGACCTTTCGCAATGTTCTCTTTGTCTCTTACATTCTTTTCTGCATTCTCTCCATCCTTTTGTCTCTCAATGCTTGTCTGGATTTTTTTCTGATTTATCTTTCCCTTCACTAATTCTCTCTTTAGATGTATCTATACTGTTAATAAACTTATCCATTAAGTTCCTAATAACCAGTTCTTGTGTTTTTCAGTTCTAGAATTTCTATTTCATTCTTTATCATTTCAAGCCTCCGTCAAAATGATAAATTTTGTTGTTAATTCTTCTAACGCATTAATTATAAACATACTGTTAGTCCATGAATAATAACTTAAACATCTGTATCTTCATAGATATGTTTCTATTGTCAAAGTTTCCTCTTTGTTTTTAATTGTATTTTGTCTTTTCATATTCCTAGTTATTTTTTATGGGATGCTGAACATCTATATATATAAAGAGCCAGGGTCTGCAATGTCCAAAATGACTGAAGGGATGACTGAACACCAGGCTGCGCACACAGCAGGCTCTGGTGGGCAGGGACTGGCAAGTGGACTGAATTGCTGACCTCCTGGGGAGAGAGAGAGAGAGAGAGAGAGAGAGAGAGAGAGAGAGAGAGAGAGAGAGAGAGGCAGAGATGATCAGCAGCTACCACAGCTGCTGGCAAGGCCCAGAGAGAGAAGCAGGGTCTGATCTGCAGCCTCTGTGGCAGCTGCTGATCAGCCCTTGCCTCTCTCTCTCTCTCCGAGCCTCACCAGCAGCCATGTGTCTCTCTCTCTCCTCTCTCTCCCTATCTCTCCCCGAGAGGTCAGCAGTTCAGCCCGCTCGCCAGCAGCCTGGATCAGCTGCTGATTAGCCCCACCTCTCTGGTCAGGCCCAGAGATAGGCCTGGAGACGCTGACTGGCATAGAAACCAACCAATCAGAACCAAATCTGGGTGAACTGCGAGGAGCCAATGGCTGCCTAGGAGGCAGAGCTTTTGACACTGACTGGCATAGAAACCAATCAATCAGAACCAAATCTGGGTGAACTGCAAGGAGCCAATGGCTGCCTAGGAGGCAGAACTTTTGATGTTGGCTGGCCTAATCTGGGTGAACTGTGAAGGCAGAACCTAAGGTGGTGGGTGAGTAGGGGTTTTAAGGATAACAGCTGTTTGGTGTAAGGTGAAAGAAAGCAGTTGAATTTTTTAATGACCCGTTTGGCAGTATAGTGCACATGGCTGGCTATCAGTCCAGATACAGGAATTATGTATTTTTGTCTGCCAAGAGCATCTCCTCCTGCTGAAAAAGCTCCCTCCCCATTTAAGCAATTCTAAACTATATAATCTATACTAGTAAGAGGGTAATCTGCTAATTAGATCCTGTCAACCCACCACCTTTCAGACATCCAATAAAGCCAGGTTGGTGGGGGCCGAGGCAGAGGCAATTAGGGATGATCAGGTTGGCAGGGGAGGGCAGTTGGGGACAAGATCAGGCTGGCAGGGGGTTAGGGGCAATCAGACCAGGATGGGAGGGCAGCTAGGGGCAAGACAGGCCGGCAGAGGAGGGCAGTTGGGGTGACCAGGCTGGCAGAGGCAGTTAGGGGCTATCAGGCCTACAGGGGAGAGCCATCAGGGGTGAGATCAGGCCAGTAGAGGAGGGCAGTTAGGGGCGATTAGGCAGAGAGGTTAGGGGCAAACAGGCAGGCAGGGGAGTGGTTAGGAGCTAGTAGTCCCACAGGAATCAGGTCTAAACTGGCAGTCAGACATCCCCCAAGGCAGCAGTTCTCAACCTGTGGGTCACGACCCCTTTGGGGGTCGAATGACCCTTTCACAGGGGTTGCCTAAATACATCCTGCATGTCAGATATTTACATTACGATTCATAACAGTA
Source organism: Murina feae (assembly GCA_004026665.1). Lineage (NCBI taxonomy): Eukaryota > Metazoa > Chordata > Mammalia > Chiroptera > Vespertilionidae > Murina > Murina feae. Next base: position 16,799 of record PVJC01030860.1, read on the forward strand.
GCAAAATTACAGTTATGAAGTAGCATAGCAACAAAAATAATTTTATGGTTGGGGGTCATCACAACAAGAGGAACTACATTAAAGGCATTAGGAAGATTGAGAACCACTGCTCTAAGGGGTCCCCATTGGAGAGGGTGCAGGCTGGGCTGAGGGGGCCCTTCCCCCTGCACAAATTTCGTACACCAGGCCACTAGTTATCTATAGAAAAAGTAGAGAGACAAGCTGAGGCCCCTGAAGGTGTTATTCAGAAAGGACTTACTTTTGGTACTGGCAGGCAGATAGGTTATGGGCACTAGGAATCCCATGTCATCTTAATCCAGGATTGAGAAGATTTAAAAGCTAGGCTTCAGTCCTTAAAAAGACTGGTCTACTTCCGTTTCACACTTCCCCCTATGATTTAGGCCCTCAGGGATCCCACTCAAAACCCTAGAGTGTTTCCCAGGGCCCTCCATTTCGGCAGGCTCTGATTCCAATGTTTTGTCCTCCTTGGCTGAATCAGCAGTGACCTCATCAGCAAGGCAGCCTCAAACACCAGGCTCACCTCTCTGAGCTTTCCTCATCTTCCAGAGTTTGGCCTCATAATTCCTCACTGCTTTTATAGCTTTTCTGTATCTTCTAGCTTTTCTAGTTGTCAGCAGTGTATTTAATTTGAAACAACCTAGTCTAACATTGGCAGAACTATGACATCTTACTCATTATTTCACATTTTAAAATACCTATAAACTTCTTGAGATGTCTAAATGGTTGCAGTCTATGAATATACCACATCGTAATCATTGCCCACACTCTGCTTTATCATTTATATTGTTCTCAAGTCTTAAGTATTGCAAGTATCACTGTGATGAACATCCTTGGGTACTTTAGTCTTCTATACATCAGACTGTTTCCTTAGGATAGATCCGCCAGAAGTGGAATTGACAGGTCCATCTAGAACAACTGCAAAATTCCCATTTAATGACTACTCAGCAGTGACTCTTTAAATTATGAGTGAGACAGTATTAAATATCTAAAGCCAGATATACACCATTTCCTAAACTTTTAAGAACAGACCTAGAGATAAGCCTAGCAAATAAACATAATGAACAAAAATATCTAATGTATGAATATTTCAAATGCTTTAGGAGTGCTCATTCTCTCAAGAATTTCAGGCCCAAAGAGAATGGCATAGCCAAGAAAAGAAGACTCCGCCTCAGACACAACCATCTTCTAAATGCAATGGAGGCAAGAACTCACCTTAATAAAACAAACACAGACAGTCCCCAGCGTGTCAGCGTTCGTTCTAAAGCCGCACTTGTAGGCCAGCTGCTTACAACTCCGAACACATTCTGACAGAATATATACTCACTTATAAAAATGTGAGCGTGGTAGGTCCCTGCGTTAGTCTATGAAGGAAGAAGGGGAAGCTGACACTGGCACGAAGAGAGCAGGACCTGCGAGGATCACAAGAGGCAATGACGGAAGGTTTTTATTTTCAGAGAAAACTGAACAGGAAATGAGACCTGCAGCACAACTAGAAACTCTACACACATTAAAAGAAGAGTCATCTCCTTCCTCTCAAACAGGAAGAACAGGAGTTAGGACAGGTCCAGAGAGAGACAAATTCACAGCTATGGAGGCAGTGAGCTAAAGAAAGCTGTACCTGATGGTTTGATTTTTCTCAATGTATCCATTCAACAAATATAGGGTGGGACAACATAGCTTTACAGTTCTTTATTTGGGAAAGTAACACAATAGTTAATAAATAATAATACAAGAATAACTCCATCTGAGAGGAATAACTCCAGAAACAACTATTTTTTTTAAATCAGCATGATAAACGTCAGGTTATACACAGAGAACAGAGTAGTATAATAAGAAAATCCTGGATGCTTTAGAATAGTGAATAGGGAAAGCTTTCTGAGATAAATTTGGGTTGAGAGTTTAAATTACAAGGAGTTGGCGACAAAGATTCAGCAAAAGAGCAGCCCAAATAGAGAGAAAAAACTGACGTAGCAGCCCTAAAGCAGAAACAGATTTGGATAGAAAGGTCAGTGAAAGAAAAATGCAGAAAGCGAGGTGGAGAGGGCGACTGAGACAGAGATGAGGAGTGGGCAGGAAATTAACAAGCAGGCATTATGATGAAGTCTAAAATATGTTTTTAAACTTTCAATTAGAATTTAAAAGGGCCACCTGTTTGGTGTGACTCGGTGGTTGAGCATCAAGCCATGAACCAGGAGGTCACAGCTGGATGCCCGGTCAGGGCACATGCCTGGGTTGCAGGCTCCATCCCCAATAGGGGACCTGCAGGAGGAGCAGATCAATGATTCTCTCTCATCAATGATGTTTCTTTCTCTCTCTCCCTCTCCCTTCTACTCTAAAACCAATAAAAAAAATTTTTTTAATATCCTGTATCAGTCATTTACCTTTAGTAAACTTCTTAGCCTCAATTCTTCTATATGTAAAAAGAGATGACACCTACCTCATAGGAACACATTTGTGAAAGAACAGTTTCCAATAAAGTGGGCTTTCAGTAAGTGCCAGTTCCCTTCCCCATGTCCACAAAGCTTACACACTAGGCAGGCAGGAACTACCTGCTGAAGATGTAATGGTGGACCTCACATAACCCTTTGCTGACTCCCAAAAACTGATACCATTATTCCGACCATCCTGGCCCAGCCATAGCTACCTTCCCAATTCTGCATGGCCCCCGACTAGCTGGTACCCAAGGAACAGAGAACAAACAGCGGGCTGCCCAAGAACAGGCTGATCAACACCCTACAAACACTACTGAACCCCTCAAGGGTCCAAACTGAACAGAGCTCCCGATGAAAGTATTTACATTAACATCCAGGGCCAAACACATGAACCCATATATTCTTCCTAATTAAAGGCAGATGTATTAACACCACGCAATCATGTAACAATGTAATATTTGTCTAAAATCTCTGAAAAAAAGATGTATTTCCTTTCAGTAACAACAACTAAAAACTAAACTAACACTGCTCTGATCTTACATACACTGTCCAACCTATAACATGCAATCAATAAATGTTAACATATCACACTCCACAATAACATATCAGATTTGTACTATCACAAGTTTAAAAAAGGTTCCAAAATGCTTGATCAATTTGCATTTCAAATTAGTACTATGGACCTCCCACGAGTGTTACATATCTCTCCTTAGAATGTGACCTTGTGAAAAATCATTTGTAGACGGTGTCTGACCAGGGAAATCAGCACTCCACTAACAACCTGAATCTCCAATACTAACACAGACAATAAAGAAAATATATATAATCTCACTTCTAGGACTATATCCCAGGAAACCAGAAACACCAATCAGAAAGGATATATGCACACCTATGTTCATAGCAGCACAATTTCCAATAGCTAAGATTTGGAAACAGCCTAAGTGCCCATCAGCAGATGAATGGATTAGAACACTGTGGTATATCTACACAATGGAATACTATCTAAACTAATAAAAGCAAAATATTAAAATTAACCGTTTCTCTGAGACAGGGTAAGCCACGCCCACCAGCCACTCAGAGCGGCTGTATGCAAATTAGCCCAGCCAACATGGCGGCCGCCACTCATGGACCTGAGTAAACAGCCCTTTCCATTGCGGCAGGAGCGAAAGTGAAGCTGCGCCCCTCAGCTCAGCTCCGATTAAACTGCCTCTAGCGACACACAGCTTTTTGAAACATTGTAACAATCATAGAATCCTCCGGAGCTGAAGGAAAGAGCAGCTCGGGCCTAACCAGTAAAAGTAACAATTGTTTCATTATAGACGCTGTGAGGTGAAGCAGAGGAGGCTTCGTTAGCAGTTAGAAGGCTGCCTTAAAGGAACAGTGTATCAATTATAGAACATGACCCCAGGCCTTAAAGGAACAGCATCAATTATAGGAGAGAAATCACAGTAACCTGCGTCCAGCCAGCCTTGCTGGGACGTTGGGTCAATGGGAGCTGTGGGCAGCCTTAAAGCCCCTCACCCAGGCTGGTCAGGCACGCCAGCAGGTGGACATCCCCCGAGGGCTCCCAGACTGCGAGAGGGCACAGGCTGGGCTGGGGGACCTCCCGAGTGCACAGAGCGGCTGCAGGGCGGGACTGTGCAGGACCCAGGACCCGTGAGAGGGAAAGAGGCGGCAGGGTTGGAGGGCACCGGGAAGCGGGTAAGAGGCGGCAGGGTTGGAGGGGTCTGGGAAGCGGGTAAGAGGCGGCAGGGTTGGAGGGCACCGCGAAGCGGGTAAGAGGCGGCAGG
>PVJC01030861.1:0-20942 GCA_004026665.1 Murina feae
GGTTATTTACAGAGTTTGCTGGCTCTTATTGTAAAGGAAACCATTTAGTATTCTTAATACAGTGTTCCTAAGAGAACGGCGTGACCAGCCCGACTGTCCATCAGCAGGAGGCTGGCTAAGCCACGGGTGGACTTTTCATACAACAGCATTCGCTCAGCAGTGAAAGTGCTGCAGACTTGCTCTCAGCGAGGGTGGAGCGAGAGAAGCAAGCATAGACACAGGTGCATCCCGTGCCCCACAATCAGTGACGAAACACGAGGTGAAGCTCAAAGTCCCCCAGTACCAAACATTTACTTAAACAACAAGGTACTTTTATGCTGCCCGAACATCTCGTGTTTTAAATAAAGACAAACTCCTCAATATCTGTTATGGCAAGAGGGCTTCTGTGATTCCATACGTGATTATACACCAACTCCTTCCCAAAAGGGTCCCAGTAGCCCACGTGATGTATAAGTTTAAGGGGAAAAGAACAGCAGCAAACACAAGTGGAACACTTGTCGCCGTTCAGTAAACTACAAGTAGACGTCACTGTGAATGATCCTGAATTCCCCAGCCGCTTCTCTCCGAGAGGGCTCCGGGTTAAGCAAGCATTCCAGTCACTGGGGATTCCCGTCACTTCCCCCCGTGCCCTCCCTTCACTGGGTGAGAAGCCCACGGGCTGGGAGGCGGGCAAAGCTGGGCACCTCATGGAATGCACTTTCCAAAGGCCTGAGGGCGGCTCCAAAGTCTAGAAACCAGTGACTGCCCATCACAGATGGCTGCTGATACTCACGTCAGTGCATGCTACCTTCCAGGCCACGTATGTCCACGTCCCGGACCTGACAGAGCAGGTGCGCGCTTCCTCCACAGCCACGGAGCCACGCTCGGCACTGCTCCTGAACCTTCGGCTTTCTTTTCCTTTCAAGATTGTTCCTGAAGTTCCTCTTTCGCTCCCATGCAATTTCAGGCACAGACGGGGGACATTTTGCTTTCACAATATGTAGCCTTTGTCTTGTATGCTACGCCCCAGAGGGGCCTGAGCCCCCACACACATCAACCGAGGCTGAAACTGACCCCAGCACCAAGTACCAAAGCATCGGCCTGGGAAACCTGTGCACAGCCGTGACCCCCGGACACGCAGCCCCGTGGAGGCCGCGGGAGCTGTGGGTGAGAATCACCTTGGGACGCGGTGTTCCCCTTCGTTCCGAAGCCACCAAAGCAGCAAGCGACACTGGGACGTCACGGTGGGGTCTGCAGACCTCAGTTCAGGGGACAGCCCCCACCTGTCCAGGAAGCTCATCCAACAGGGCTCCCATCTGAGTCAGGTCCTTCACAGCTGGAGTCCAGTGTCGGGGGCTGGCGTCTTGGGTGATGCCGCCTGTGCCCCCCACCCACCCCAGGCCTGCTGCAGGGATGGACAGAGGCATGGCTGCGAAGGGTGGGACCCCCGCTCTGGGAGAATTTCTTCTTGCCTTTCTCATGCTCTTCCCCCTACATATTCCCTAGGGGTTTTGGGGGGGGGGTGACGACTGAAACCTGTTTTGTCAAAATTCACGTGTCAGTATGGGAGTGTACTGGAGAGGGGCCTTCCGAGAGGTAATTCAATAGAATGAGGTCATTAGGGCAGGCTCTCACTCACCACGAAGGTGTCCTCCGAGGAGAGGGAGACTGGACACACAGAGATGGGGGGGAAAAGCAGTGGGACAGCCACCTGTGAGTCAAGGACAGAGACCCGGAGGACCCCACCTGCTGCCACTCGGCCGTGCCTCCCGCCTGCAGACTGTGGGAGACCAGCGTCTGCGGGTACAGCCGCCCAGTCTGTTCTGTTTCAGGAGCCCTAACGAACAACCACGGGGCAGCTTCCTAGAGCCATGCCGACGGCACCTCCACAATGGAATTAAACTTCCAGAAAAATCCATCCAACGTCCCATCAACTGGAGAAAATAAAGCCGGAACTTTCCTCACACTTTCGGACGAGGGCCGGCAGGTGATTGCTTGAAGCAAATGTGTTCTCAAGCAGCTTTTAAATCAGATTTCTAATTACCCGTGTGCTTTTCCCTCCGCAACCCCCGCCACCTCCTCAACGTCATTTTTGCAACTCCTGGTTCAAGAGGCTCTTAAGAAATAAATAATTCATGGCCACTGAAAGCATCCTAATTTCCTGTGAGGCCTAGCACATGGTTTTCTAGGTCTGTGGGTGGTTGGGGGAAAAAGCTACCCCTTAACACACAACTTCTTTATGGAAACAAGGCGAAACGAGGCCCAGGAAGACCTGTAAGGTCAAGCCTGTCCCCTGCCTGTGGGTTTTCCCCTGTGGCTTAACTTCTCCCTTCAAGGAACAAAATTAAAGTTTCGTGCAGAGCAGAAGAGCCAGCAAAAGTAAGCATTGGTGGTTTGGTCCTGAGATGGGACGTCCTGGGCTGTGGATCTGAGAGAAGGGCCATGTTCACCCCTAAGACACGGAGCCACAGGTTTTCTGACTTTGCAGGAGATCGTCTCGTCTCCACACAGGCTGCGTGACCCACAAAAAGGAGCAGTGGCTCCGCCAGCCATCACGCTCACAACAGAAGTGCATGTCTGACGGGGCACAGGGCCACCGTGACTACCTGGGATCTACCGATGGAACCCAGACCGAGGGGGAGACGGCGCCATGCCAGTGAGTGGGTGGAGGTGTCACTGACAGAAGTGAACAGAGGGATGAGGAAGCTGTCCCATCCCTTCCCAGCCTTCCTCTTCTGACTTCCCTGTGCCTCCTTCCCCAAGGACATATGTCTACACAACAGATAGTGGGTAAGGGTCACGACCTCTAAACTGGTGGTTCTGCATCGCCGGGAAGTTTTCAAAAACCACCAAGGTCAAGGCCCCCAGAGCATGTCAGCCACCATCGCGGGGGGTGGGCCTTGGCATAACTGTGTATCCACGCTGCCAGGTGATGGGCTCACGGGCCAGGATGGAGACCCAGGGCTGGGAAGGCAGCAGGAGAGAAAGAGGGAGAGAGACCAAGGGGAGAGAGATGAGGGGTCCCCCCAGCCCCGACAGGGCACGGAGAGGGTGGGGGGCTCTGTAAATGAGAAGGAATCTACACTACGTCACCAGGAGGCCCTGTGGGCTGCCTGCTCTGTAACAACAGGAAGTGTGGTAACGAGAAAAAGTGTCTGCACACCCAGGAAGACACTGGGCGAGAGAAGACCGTGCAAAACCAAGACAGGATGAGCACGGCTCTTGCAAGCTGGGAGCGAGGAGAGAGAATGATGCGAAGAGGCTAGGAGACCCCAGCGGGCACTGTTGCTGCGGCTGGAGCAGGAGGTGGCCTGGACACCCAAGATGAAGTCCTGGATTTCCACGACCATGGCAACAAGTCAACGTCTTTGGACAGAAATGTTGGCGTCCCACTTGAAGCAATTAAGAATTTTCAATGCCATCCCAGGACCCGCACCTGAGTGCCTGGTAAAGCATCCGAACCACCATCCCTGCACTTGGTTCACCGCCGACTCACGCTCTTCAACTTCTCACGCCTCGGCGAGGTCCTCAGGCACTTCTTGGGTGTCCCTGTGAGCGCGCCGTTTTCCTCTGATGCTGGGGCAACACATGCTCTGCGGTTTCCAAGGGCGTGCGCACTCACACGCACACAAAAGCACATTCCACACATTGGCTGAAACCTGCACTCCCTTCTCATGGGTGTGTAGCTGCTTGGGCGTGTGTGGAAACCAGCTAAAACCCAGGACCACAGTTACCATTCGCGGAGGACCACCAAGGAATTGGGAAATTAACCGCGATGTGAAACGGATGGTGAAGACTGCAGAGGCTTGCTGAATGCCACTGGGCAAATTATAGAGCGTGATCGTGCTGGCTTTTCAACAATTTGGAACAAGCCTGAAATGTCTTGCTTTGGATGGGTGTCCTGCTCCGTGCTGTTTTCTGCATGTCTTTATCTTTCTTAAATTCTAAATATCTTCATCTCAAGAGAATTTACTCTAGTGGATTCTCTGCTTTGGTTTTTATCTCTTCCTATAGCTGATTAGTCTCACAGCCCATGGTTTTGTGATGGGTGCGAAGGTTACCACGTATTTGGGGCTACCTGGACTGACAGCTGCCATCGTTATTGGAGGAATTTTCTTCAAGGACATCTTTTTTTTAATTTTAATTTTTTAAAATATGTTTGTATTGATTTTAGAGAGAGGAAAAGAGATAGAGAAAGAGATAGAAGCATTGACGAGAGAGAAATATCGATTAGCTGCCTCCTGGACTCTCCCTACTGGGGATTAAAACCTGGCATGTGCCCCCAACTGGCAATCAAACTGGTGACCTCCTGGTGCATGGGATGACGCTCAGCCACTGAGCCACACCAGCTGGGCTCAAGGACATTTTTTTGACCCAACAAAACTATTCCCATCCCTTGGGGCCGTGGGCCTGGGGGCTGGAAGAGGTGAGCAGACTACAGTCCAGCCTACAGCAGGGGGTGAAACCACAGTCACAGGACAGGTAGGCCTGGGCCATCATCCACACCTGCCTCCACCCACCAAATGGAACGGCAGACTTGGCATTTGTGAAGTCTGATAGGAAGTTAATGACGTGAAAGAAACACAAGTCCACCGATGGCTAAGTTGTATGAAGTGTGTCGGGGGTTGAGGGGGACGAGTGTGGGGAGGGGGGAGAGGCACAGGAGATGGGAGGGCAGGAGCCAGGAAGAGGATGGGATGATTATTAGAAATGAAGTATCTTGAGATAAACTGGGACAGGTTCATGAACCTTTATCCACAATTGTGAAATGCAAAACTTCCTGAAAACAGAGTTTCTTTGTTCCTTTGCTAACAAATAAGTTTGCTCCAAAAAAATGGACCTGAACTGACACGAGGCTATTTCATCTTTTTCTGTCCAACAAAATGTGAATAGTCATCTCCTTCGCCACAGAAATTACTGTTCCTGAATCCCGTGGGATTGTCACCGAATGGCCAGTAAATTCACCTATTTCCTTGCTAAGAGCTGAATTCTCAAAGGCAACGGCCCCAAAGGGTCTGCTTTTGGCCAAGGGACTGTTGAGCCAACAGAATCCGCAGCAGGGACACGCTCTGGCTTTAATCCGTCTCTCCTCTCCCCACACCAGGCAGGGGCTCGCCCGGCCTCGGCTTCTCACTCATTTCTATGACTTTATCTGGGCGGATGATTGACCGGCAACAAAACAGGACAAAGCTGCAGGACGGCTTCTACTGTGCCGCGCCCGAAACGTGGCCCCGGTGCTGCCGTCACCCTGCGGCCCTTCTCCTCTCCGCGTCCCGCCTGACCCATCCTGTGGCTCCAGCAGCTCCCCGTGCCCACGCCTCACCAGAGCGTGGCTATGTCACAGGTTACATGACCAATAGGAACGGGTGCTGGGTGCTGAGCTTCAGAAAGAAGGCAGCTAACTACATTTAAGCGGAAAAATTAATGCTCCAAATGAAATGTCCACAGGTTTTCTAAAAGGCAGATCTATACCGATGGAAATTCCATCTAATAAAACCCTAATATGCAAATCAACCACATGGCAGAAGGACCGGTCACTATGATGCACACTGACCACTGGGGGCAGACATTCAACGCAGGAGCTGCCCCTTCCTGCGTTGAGTGTCTGCCCCCTTCCTCCAAGAGGGAGGCGACCAGCAGCAGTGATTGGGTGGCAGGATGGCCAGCAGGTAGCGCCAGGCTGCCAACCAATGCAGGTGCCAGTGGGGGCACCTCAATCGCCCCACCCACCAATCGCCCCACCCACCAATGCCTCACAAATGGCCCTGATCGCTGACCAGGCCTAGGGACCCTACCCTATATAATGGGAACAGTCTCTTAGATTTAAAAATTAAAACCTGGCAAAGCTTCTCTAACACTGAAAAAACAGGATGATGCAGCGATGACATGCATGAACTCTGGCTTGCATATTTTGTGGTCAGCCCTGCTTCTGACACTTATAACTGTGTGATAAAGCCAGTTACTTAACTTCCATCTGCCTCAGTTTTTCCACCCTTAAGATGGGGAAAATGGTGCTACTTCCTCAGAAGGATCATGTTATGTACTACCTTTTATAATCAGGGCAAAAAAATGTAGCTGCCCATCCAACAGCAAGATGCCTTTCACCTGTATGAAAAATATGGTCACTGATGCACGCAGTATCCCATATTGCGAGAGAGATGTCCAACTGCAGGTTTAGGCCTGACATCCTCCGAGGGGTCCTGGATTGTGAGAGGACACAGGCATGGCTAAGGGATACCCATCCCCCGCTCCCCACTACCACCACCACCGTGCACAAATTTCATGCACCAGCCTCTAGTGTAGATATAAAAAAGAAAAAGACAGGAAAGTCAGTGTGACCCAGGCTGCCTATGGGTGTCACAGTGCCCACACATGGGCAAAGCGAATCTTTTGGGGGCAATGGAAAAATCCTACGGCTGGATTGTGCCGATAGTTTCACAATTCTGTACGTTCATTAAAAATCACATTAGAACCACAGCTCTAAAGAGAGTATAAGACAGATGGAATTATACACTTAAAATGGGAGACCTGTGGCATGTAAATTATACCTCAATGAAGATGTTAAAAGAAACGAAAATCCTACATTTTTAAAGTAACATCTAATTGTCAACACTGCCTGGTGTTTTCCTGACATTTCAAATTAATACCAGAGGAAATGAAGAGTTGGGCAAGAAATGGTACCTACCATTATAAGGAAAAGTGAGCAATTCACCCACAAATGACTAAAATCACATCCAGACAGAGAACATGATTTTTTTCAGATAGTCCCCCATAACTAGCCAATGAAATCTCAACGATTTCTATTTAACATACTATGCAGGCCCTCTAATTACTTGTTACCTTTCCAAAAGCCGAATTCTCAAAGGGTTTACTGTATCAAGCAGCAGCATCTTATTTCCAGTCATCTTGCAAAGAGTGTAAACTCTGGACTCTGGGGTTAGGCCACAATCTTCACTATCGGGTTTTCAGGACCTAGTAGGTGCTCCATAAACGAACGCGTCGAATACAATGATTTCTTCACCAGAGTCACCCAGCACAGCTCCATTTGCTTAAACAGTGAGTATACAGCAAACTTAACTGACATTCTCTATCTTCCAGATCAGGCTTCTCAACCTCAGCCTTCGGGGCCAGCCTCTTCCCCGAGGCTGTTCTGTGCACAGAATGAAAGCAGCACCCCTGCCTCCCCCACCAGATGCCAGCTGTCCCTCGTCCCCAGCTGTGACACCCAAAGACGCCTTCAGACAGGGCCCAGCATCCCTGGGGCACAGTCGCCATGGCTGAGAACCACAGCTCTGAAGAGAGTGTAAGACAGATGGAACCAAACTGCTGGGCCCGCATCTCAACGAAGCCTTGTGGCCACTTCCGGAAGCCAGCGAGGACCGAGAAAGGAAAAGCATATGACTAGCAAGTGGTGATTCTGCGACCACATTACAGGGAGAGTTGTTTTATTCCCCTTGTAACTGTGAGGATGCAAAAGGCTCGTTCTCAGCCAAGGCTGACAATTTTGAGGATGCGAGGAGCTGGGAAAACACATAAGAGAAGGAGGGGCCCTGTGCCAAACGGCCCGGGGCTGCCAGACAGCGGAGGGAAACCCTGGGCTGTTGTTATGAGTTGTATCCAGGAGAACAAGCTGAAAAATGCTATTGAATATTTGTTAAAAGAAAAGCTCTCTAATAATTCAGTTCCTGACCTGCTACTGTTAGCAAATAACTCAGCCCACTGGAAAGGTTAAGAACTGTGGTGGCTGAAACCATTACATTCTGCATCAGTTAAACACTTCAGTGTTTCATTTTCCTCTGCAGCCATCGCGTTGAGCAACCCTGTTTCAGACGCCCCAGCCCAGAGCCTGAGAAGCTGTTATCCACATTGCGTGCTTTTCACAAGACTCCACATTTTTAGTTTCAATTCTACTTGGGCGATATTGAGCATCTCACACTGAGGTTAAAGTTCAAGATGTATATTTTGGTAGAGTGACTATTCTATAAAATAAAAGCCTAATATGCAAATTGCTCCCTAGACCCAGGAGTTTGACTGGGAGTTCTTTTAGGGGGCGGGGCTGGCTGGCCAACCACCCACGGCCCCTCCCCCTGGCCAGCCCCACCCTGGTCAGCGGCCATGGCAGGCAGCCGGGGGAAGGGAAGCAACCGCTAGGGACCCTACCCATGCACGAATTTTGTGCACTGGGCCTCTAGTTATATAATAAAGCAAAGAGAAAATATTCTTGGCACTATCCAGATATGTCTAAATGTCTATCAAGATTTATAATACTTTATTCCAAAGCATCTTTATTTTTTATTTAGAAAAACAAAGGAGTAGCCCTAGCTGGTTTGGCTCAGTACGTAGAGCATCGGCCTGCAAACTGAAGGGTCCCCAGTTCGATTCCAGTCAAGGGCACATGCCTGGGTTGCGGGCTCAATCCCCAGTAGGGGGGCATGCAGGAGGCAGCCAGTCAATGATTCTCTCATCATTGATGTTTGTATCTTTCTCTCTCTCCCTTCCTCTCTGAAATCAATAAAAATATATTTAAAAAATAATAAAAATTTAAAAAAGAAAAGAAAAACAAAGGCGTATATTCCTAATCTCAACACTAACCATTCGGGCACTGCAAGCGACACCCTGCTAGTTTCCAGCCATTTCTACATTTCTTATCGCTCTGTTCCATGGAAGAAAATGTTCGGTAGACAGGTACGTGCCCATTCCTAACATTGGAAAAAGGAGCGTATCTTCCTAAATTCTCTTTGTTAAAATATTTACATTTGTCTCTGTGTGCCTGTTGATAAAAGGAGCAGGTTTTGGATTCTTAAATATTAAGCATGTAATTTCTAAATCCACTAAGAGCTAAAATGCAAATGCTCCCTAAGTCAATCAAGCCCTCACTGCACACATAATAATGATATTCAAATTAGATGACTAATTTAGGCATGTTCTCTCATGTCAAGTACACATAACACAAAAATGCCTGAATAAACTTCAATAGGAAGAAAAAAGGGCCAATTTAATTACTCTGTTTAGAATGTGAGAACTCCTGTGACATAATATGAAAATGCACATTCCTGGGAAGATCCGTAGGACATGCAGGTTAGGTACTCATCTTGAGAGCAATGTCAGTACAGCGGCGTCAGAGCCTCAACGGAACGCCACTGAGCCCTGGATGCTCATGTTTGCTTTTGGACACAAGTGGCATGAAATGACCAAATTAATCTTCATTTTACTTCATTTGAGTTTCTTCACATATTATTACAAATACAAAATCATATCTAAAATACCACATCACTCTATATTGTTATTTCACTTGCATACACCTACATTGGGATCTCTCCGCTACACTGAGCCAGGCGACCATAATATAGCATGTGTAAAGGTAATTATCACAACTTTGGTGGTCCCCTAACATTTTTATAAAACTTTAAAAATGTGCAAATGTATGGTTATTTAAAAATGTTAGCACTAATAACAAAGGGTCAAGCCGCTGAATGTCACAAATGCATAAGCCCTTTTAGATTCAAATTTTCCCAATAAAGCTAAAATGCATAATTGGCGCCACGAAGCTTGAAATTGAGGTTTAAGGATAAGCGCTGGGTACCAGCATGTTGCCACTTGCTAGAAATTGCTTTCATCCAGAAACTGCCATTTAGTAAGGCTCATAGGTGTTTCTTTTGTGTGTGTGTGTGAAATAAATATAATATAAAAACAAAGAAGCAAAAGATGGACTTAAAATAAATAAAATGTAGCATCATAAACTTTTGTCATAAAACTCAAGCTACATTTCATGCTTCTAATACTACTGTATATGAACAGCTAATCTCTGCTTCAACAATAGCAACATTACTTAAAACATAATTATAGAATATCAGAAGCCAAATATAAGTTATAAAACTGAAATAAACCCTTCAGATTTGCCCTGTATTGCTTTACACCGCTTAAGAAAAAAGGCAAATGCTTGAACTCATTGGCATTAAGTGGGTAACATGATAGCTGCTCTGGCAAGACAAAGCAAGCTCCACCACTTAATGTATTTGGAGAATTCGAGAATAATATCATAAAGGAAGAGCCAACAGAGTAAACTTGATTTGGCTGGTTTTTACTTCATAGACACACACATACATTTGCACACACCATGCTTTTCACGCACAGCACCCATCACAGCAACTAAAAAATCAGCTTCCCTTGTAGCACAAACAGCAAGTTTAGCTACGATAATTTTGCAGTTTAGAATATGCAATCCTTTTATTTTGTAACTCAGATGCTTTTTAAAGCTTTTAAGATAATGAAAAAAAATAAGATTGTCCGCCATCCCCCATCTGACTTAATCACGACATTTGCATAAGTAATCTGTGGCCCATCACAGGTAGATGCTGGTGCTTGGAGCAGACTAATCAAAAAGTCTCTTAAACATTCCACCCCCTGGTTCTTCTTGAGCAGCTGTTCACGCAGACACAGGCCTTGCGATGGCAAGACCCCGAACGCGAAGTCAGATGCCCGTCGGGGGTCCTAGGAGCTTGGCCGCTCCACTGTCATCTCAGTGCAGTCACCTGAATGCTGCCTCAGTCCCCTGGGTCAAATCAAAGGCCAACATGGGCAAGGACTGAGGGGCACGGTGTCAACTAGAACACAGCCTCCACTCCAGTCTGGGTATAGCACCACGAGGCCTCTTTTTAAGGCAGTGAAATTGCAGGAAACTGCACTCGTTCTATCTCAAATACACCAGCCAGTGGGCCAAGTCGCGCATCAATCACTGTAAAAGGTTGTTTCAAAGGCCCAAACCTCCAAGGGTGCTGTGCCCTGGGGAAAGCCTAGTTTCTATAAACTGTCACGTATCGCCGTTTGCCATGTCCCCTTTCGGGGCACATGCGCGCGTGCAGTGAGCTGTGCCGGCTTCGGGGAACCAAGCATTGGGGCACCGAGGGGGTGATTCTTGCATTCTTCCCAGTTTACCAAGTGCCCACTTTTCGCCATGAAACAGAAAAAGTGAGTGAAAAAAACAAGAAATGGCAAGTCTATCCTATAAGCAGCTGGAGACCCAGGATCGCCCTCCATTCATGATTGTATTGCTCACTCCTTTCCCTTCCCCCACTCCCACCCTCCTTCCGCATAGTCTCAGGCATGACAGCCACGTGAGAAACAGCCCCGTCACCCGTGGGGACAAAGCAAGGGGACAGTCAGCCCTGTCCCTTTGCCCCTGCCTGTCATTTCCACCCTCTCCCTCCCGACGCTGGCTTCCAGCCCCCGGAGCCGCTCTGCCTCTGGATCCTGCGCTCTGGGTTCAAGCACCTGGCAGAACCTCCTCTGAGTGACGGTGACCGCCCCATCTCCTTGGGGTCCGCGCATTCTCCCAGGCACCTCCCAAGTGAGCCCATCCCCTCGGCCTGTGTCCTAGTTCCAGAGCCATAGGCTGGTGCCACCGCCTGGCTCAGCGCGTCCGTGTATCCGCAGGTGAATTCATCATCGTCCCCTGCAAACCGTGCCGCCTCTGTGCTTGCTTCCAGGACCAAGGGCCTCTCTGTCCATCTAACTCCTCCAGCCAGAGGCCTGGGAGACCCCTAAAGTCACCACCCCCTCCTTCTCTCCCTCCCACCGGTCTGAGTTCAGACCTTAAACCTGCATGAGGATTCAACAGCTTCACTGCAGGCTTCTCTTTTCTGCACGCTCTCCCTGCCCCCCCCCCGGCCCCCACCTCCCGCCTTCTCTACAAAACATCCAGAGTGATCTTCTAAAAGGGCAACGTCAAGTGCTCAAATCCATCGACGCCCCTTCCTGAAGCGGCTGCAGCCTCGCTCTGCACCTCCAGCCTCGCCCTCCTCACCGTGCGCAGCAGCCACATGGACCAGTTGTCCCGCCGGTCAGCCGCCCCCTCTGGCACCTTTACGCCACTGTCCTCTGCTCCCTCAGTAAGAACGCTGTCCGCCAGCCGCTCCATGGCTGCCTGCTCCCCTCTTGCCTCCCTCCCACGGGCCTTCCACCCTCAGCCGGCCCAAGGCCTCAGGGAGAGGCCCTTGGAGCCAGGGAGCCTGTGGAGCCAGCACTTCCTGCCCTGGTGCCCACCAGCTCCAGTCTCTTCCCCTCCAGAGACCCAGGTTCTCCAGGGCAGGAGGACCTTCTTGTCTGAGGCCACCTTGCCAGGCAGCGCACCTGGTGGCAGATCTGCCAGGTGGGTACAGTCCCGGTGCGGGCAGAAGTGGCACTTCACTTCCCGAGTTTGCCCAGCACTTCGGGCAGGTGGCTGAGGACCGGAGCAGAGGCCCAACGCTCCTGGGCAGATGGCAGGTGTGGGGAGAACAGTGAGGCCCTCGGCCTGCAGCTCCCACAGGGAACGCAGACGTGGTGGCATCCTGTGGGCAGCCATGTTGCAGACTGGATTTTTTATTAATTAAAAAAAGTTCATTGTCTTGTGTGGTCTTATTGAGAATGACTGATGACGTGAGCTGCCCCGTCAACGTTCCCAGCAGTGTGGGCAGCGGGTGACGCAGTGGGCCACGCAGGGGGAGCACAGTGCGCCGAGGGCGTGAATGTGGCGATCCCATCACCAACACGGTGGGGCCAGACGCCTGAGGACGCAACTGATCAGAGAGGAAGGTGCAAAGCGGCTACTGATCAAATAAAATACATTTTTTAACTCGGCTACTCCATAAAGTTCCCAGGGCTCTGCATTTTACAGAAAGGCTCCCCGTCAGGCCAGCCCCCCTGTCCTCTGAATACAGCCTACATTTAGAATACGGACTTTTTCATGAAGTCACTCTGCAGTCCTAAAAGCAGCAAGGAGGGGGAGTGCGTGAGACATCCACAAGATAGGCTAACATGTTAGAACTCAAACCCTGGGATATGAATAACTTACTGAATGAATATTGGTTTCTGAGCAAAATAAAAAAAAAGTTGGGGGGTGGAGCTCAGGACCGGGGTTTTAAACTCTGTTTGGCCTGTAGTCAGAGAGGGCATCGCTGCACAGGTCTGAGGCTCCCCCACCCGGCAACACCCTGCAGCCTTACCTGCCAGACACGCGCGTGCATTTACTGTAAAGGCTCAGTCTCCCTGTGAACGACTTAGGACACTGTTGGTCGTGTGTTCACTACTGACCCTTTTTCACGTACGTAACGCCTCCCCTCCCCCTTCCTTTACTCACTTGAAAAAATCCCAGGCCTCTGCACTTCTCCTTTCTTTAAGGAGAATGATGCAAGTATGTGACCCCCAAACCCAGATAAACAGCTAAATTAACACGGCCCCCGGGGTGTCCTGGTACCAGCCATAGGCTCTATGCTGCCTGTGTCACAGCCCATACCCCTGGGTTTCTTCTCTGAGCTCATGGCATGGACTAAGCTTAAACTCTTCCTCCACAGAGACAGGCGATGACAGTCAATGCCAGCTGCTGGCTGTGGGCAGGCCGGCGGGCACAGTCCTGCCCCAGGGAATGCAGGGACTAAGACATGCAGGATCACTTTTAGCACAACTTCGGACCCCCATGAACAGTTTAACTGCCAGAGGCTCCACAACCGGAGGCAGTAGCTGCTGTGTAAGGAGCCCAGGGCTCTCAGAAAGCCCCGACTCCACCCTCAGCTCCAAAACTCACTAGTGTGACCTTGGACAAGTGCGCTGACCTGCCTGGGCCTCCGTTTCCACTTCTGCAAAAGAGGACAATAAAGTAACTACCATATAAGGCTCACTCTGCGAATTACAGCAAATGCTGCAGGAGAGCTCTCAGCACGGCAGCCGGCGTGGGGGAGTCCCGTGTTAGTGAGCACTCCCGTCTTCTCCAGGGCACAGCCAGTGAGGGCTGGACACGCGGCAGACAAACCCCACTCGGAGCTGCCTGCTGCCCACATGGCCCCGTGCCCTCACGCTCACAGTGCCCCAGCCTGAGGGGCTCGCTGCCATGTGCACAGAACTGCTTGCCCGTGTAATCAGAAACCTGTATAAAGCACCTCTTCCTTCCTCCCCACCAACACACACACCAACAGAGCTCAGGGATGTCGGAGGCACGAGCTCCAGAATGGAATCAGCTCCCGACTCCCTGAGCCCGAAGCGCAGACCATTCAAAGTGGTAGATGAAGGCGGGGGGGGGGGAGTGGGGGAGGGCAGTTATGTCCATGTGAAGAGCAGCCGGCCCTTCTCGGCCATGCTGACAGCAGAGGAAGCGGCGCCGGGGAGAGTGAGTGGGAAGTCTGGACGTGGTCACGGAGAAGCCAACAAGATGACTACACAAGAAAGAACACAGAACCACATGCAAATTCTGAGGAGCTGGCTAAAAGTCAGGGTGGGTCTGGCTGAAGTGACAAAAGGGGTCGGAGGGGGATTTTACTACAGAACCACCCAGAACAGAGGAGCATCTGAACCCTAGGTGTTGACTGAGGAAAAGGGGTCTATGAACTCTGAAACGAAGGGGCAAGCAGGGAGCTGTGGCAAGCCTCAGCGGCTTCAGCCAGGGTCCTGGGCACCCCAGCGGCCATGCGTCCCCAGCACATGGAGGCCTCCCCCCATCCCCCCCCAGAGAGCGTGTCTTTTATTTTATTTTGAGATATAATTGGTACTTAACATATATTAATGTCAGGTGTGCAACCCAATGCATTGATCTTGTTCCTGCTGAGAAGTAACCACCACCACATGCCTAGTTACCATCCACGCAGCTACAGATTCTCTTTTCTTGTGATGAGAACCTGTGAGGGCTACTCTCTTAGCCACTTTCAGACATGCAACACGGCATCATTAATTGCAGTCACCGCACGGAGAGTTTTGATTTTTTTTTTTTTTTGACAGAGAACGCCAGCTTGGAACATCTCTGGAAGTTCTCCCCGGGGTAGGACGCATCAGAGGGGTAATTAATATTAGATCGGTCTGTGAGTGGCCTGTTGCCATGGGCCTCATACAGTGATTCAATTTTAATGCCTAGGAAAGAGAGGCAGTGTTTACCAAGAATATTATGTAGGACCTCGTGGTAACGGGAGAAAGCCACGAAGCACGGGCCTGCCCATCAGGCCCAGCCGCTGGCAGTCAGGTGGGACGGCCAGCGGGCTGTGACCAGTTGCGACACAGCGCTGCTCCCTCGGGCCCTGCCACTGCGCCCAGAGCAGGTGCAAAGGCCGAGAGGAAGCATGCTTGTTTAAGGGGAGGCACAGCCACTTCAGTTCTGAGCAAACAGGTCGGTGTGTGGCACCGGGCCAGGGCGCTTGGTCTGCCTCTGGGAGCTCTCTGCTGGGACTAGTCTCGCCACCAGGAGATGGCATGACTGTTGGTGCATTGCTGCCTCCATTGCGGTTTAGTCCACCTGGACCAGCGCAGCCCCATCTGCAGGCAGGAAACCAACCGGGGGCCCCATCCTCCTCTGTGAGTTGCAACCTCATACCATTTTCTTTTCTTGACTTGCCTAATAGACCAACAAGGAAGTAAAAAGCCACAGACTCACTTCACACTGCAGGGAGCACCCCACACCTGCAGGTGAGCGAGGGGCCAGTTACTAAACATTAATTATCATAATAGCAAAGCTCCCCGTCGCGGAGAACGAGGCTGTGATTGCTGTCTGGCACGTTGCATACTTTAATGTGCAACCTCGATGTCCTCATCTGTAAACTGAAGATAAGACTGCACTTATTTCATTATGTTCTTGTGAGGACGGGGGGCGATGGAGGCAGCACTGGGTGAGTTGAGGCAGCTGGCTTTAGAACAACAGGGCTGGAAATGCCAGATGCCAGCTAAGATCCCCACACTGAGTTCTCCTACGTGATCTCCCGAGCTTCAGTTTCCCCATCTCTTCAGCGGACATGGAGTCACCTACCTCGGAGAGGAATCGTGGGAGCCGGCGAGTCAGACCCTAGCTAGTCTGCACCCCCGGGAGGTGTCTAGTAAATGCTTATGCCCTCCCCTGGTTATATGCGTGAACTGACTCTGTTCATCTGCATTAGCAGTCATTCAATGTCGCCCAAGCTGCCCATTTCCTCTCCTAACAATGATTGCTTTACCCAGCTTCATGGGCCAGACACTGGTTCAACAGCTTCACGTCTGTAGCTCATCTAATCCCCACCCAAGTCAATGAGGGAGGAGCTGCTGTCACCCCATTTCACAGACAAGGACACTTAGGTACCTGCCCTGCTCTGTCCTCCTTACAACAATGCAAGTGCTTCGGGGGGTCGACCTGCTTGGGATCCCAATCCTGGGTGTATCTCTTTCAGAGATAAGCCATGGACAGTCTCACTAACCACAGTGTATTGACTAGACCAACTTTCCAACCTTTGGAATAATATGTGGTATATTTTCTTAGAGCTCTTCAAAGGAACTATATGTTTGTAAATGAGGTATCTATAGCTAGTTCATCTTGTTCTATGCTGGAATACCAGAAGTAAACGTGCTTCTTTTTCTAAAGATTACCCAAATAAGTCTTACATTAAAATGTACCCATGACTTTTGATTTTAACAATTATTATAAGTCCAAATTAAAAAAAGATAGATAGATAGATAGGTAGATAGATAGATAATAGATAGATACCAGTAGATAGATATTAGGGCGGTATTAATGTTATCTGTTTGGTTATACTAATGACTGCTACATTAAATAATCTGAGTGGTCTCCTTATTTCTCGCTGTCTTAGTCACCACAGTACTATATGGTGCTTCAAAGTATCCTTTTACAAATTTGATCAACTCAAGTATTAAACATCAGTGATGAGGATCTGCTTAGAAGGAATCTCTGCGGGAGAGATGAGAAAGAACGGATTAGAAAATCCACCGGTCACGTCAAAGCCCACCAGGCAGCTGCCTGCAAACCATGCTCTTTGTTTATTAGATAATTAAGCCCTTCAGCGCTCTTCACTTCCAGACTCCACACTTGCCTGGCAGGACCAAGTTCCACTTTCTCTAAAACAAAGGGGACGTGTTCACAGGTCCTCGTGGGCACTCAGCCAGCACATGTATTTTAAAACACGACTCCGCGTCTAACTCCTGGAGCTGCCTTGGAAAAATGCTGGGTTTCTGCTCGCTCGCTCTCTGCCAGGAGGACACACTCCAACCTGAAGAGCGCCTGGTGTCAGGCCGCCTGGGTCATGTCAGCGTTTTCAGTAAAGGCTGCTCAAGCTGGACGGAGAGCAAATGCAGCGAGCGCCACAGCTGCTGCCCCGAAGGCTTACATAAGGGGCGCAGGGCGGCGGGGTGAACCCCAGTGTCATCTGTATCCTGCTCCTGGGACTCGCTCCCATTCTTAAAACGCATGAAGTCACATAACACAGCAGGTTTCCCGTGTCATTCGCCTTAGAGCACAGATCGCGGGGCTGACATACACGTCGTTTCCCCCCTAAAAACCTGGGCTGTTAAGGAGACGCTGGCAACTTCAGCCGAGGGGAGGAGAGAAGTGGGGTGCGCGGGCAGCCTGGGGCTTAGCTCCCATCCCCACAGACCCAGGGCACCCGGGACGTTACAGGAGGCTCCCTAGGACTTAGGACAGAGGGGACCCGCCCCTGCGCCCCCTTCTACCCCCCTGCCCCCCGCACACACCGCGGAGAAGCTGGGAATGTGCCCTGGGCAGCGGGCGCGGTGCCCGCGAGCACCTGTCCTCGCGCTGCACGTGTCCAGCCGGCACGGCCGCTGCGCAGCGGCCTCTCCCGCGCGTGTGTCCGCGTCTGGCACCCCGGCCTCCCCACGCTGGCGCTCGGCTAACGAGAGATGCCGCCCCAGCTCCCCGCGCCGCGAAGATGGTACCAACCAACCTCGCCTCCACACGGCTCCCTCCAACTTCGGAAACTGCAGTCAACTCGCGGGGACGCAGCGAACCCGGCGTCTTCTTGGGGACCGCGCTCGGCTGCGCGCGGCCGGTGGCCCCGCGCTGCACCAGCCGCCTCGGCTCCGCGGTGCCCGGCGGCGGCGGCGGCCGCTCCGGGCCCGGGGGGCGCGCTCCGAGCCCCTGGCGTGCGTCTCCCGCTCCAAGGGAATCGCGGCTCCGCAGGGAACGCGGCCAGACACACGCCGAGGCGCTGCTGCTCGCACAGCCGCCCGCCCGCTGCCAGGCTCGGTCACATCGCGAGCTCGCCAGCCGGCCCGGGCGGCGAGGGGCGGGCGAGGGGCAGCGGGCACCGCAGTCCGCACCGGGCGCCGCGCCGCGGAGAATGACAGCGCCGGGGAGGAGCGGCCGGGAGGCGCGGGCGCCAGTGCGCATGAGCCGGGCCCAGGCGGCACGTCACAGGGGGCGGGGCTTCCAGGGAGGGGTGGGGCTACCCGGGAGGGGCGGGGCTACCAGGCAGGGAAGGGACTACCAGGGTGGGGCCGGCTATCAGGGAGGGCTGGGGCTATCGCGGAGGAAGGGGCGATCCGACGATAGGAAGGGCAGGGCGAGGGGCGCACCACGGGTGTGTCCTGCCTGCTGGCCTCGGTTTGGGTGACCTAAACACCGTGTGGTTGAACTTGTTTGTCACCAGAGTCTGTTGTCCCTTAAAAGGCACTCTAAATGGTCCTTAGGCCTGGGCAAGACCCCAGAGGCCAGTTTATCTCAGGCTATAGCTTAACCCTAAGAAGTGGGAATTTAGGGATGGGTGAAAAGGTGGAGGGATTAAGAAGTACAAATTGGTAGCTACAAAATAATCACAGGGATGCAAATACAGCATCGGGAATGGAGTTCATAATAATGTAACAACGATGTGTGCTGCCAGGCGAGTACTTGACTTACTGGGGTGATCACTAGTAAGTTATATAATATCTGATCACTGGGTTGCACTCCTGAGACTAATAATAATATTGCATGTCAACTCTAATTGAAAAATAAAAAGTAAAGTAGAAAAAGAGCTGGAATTTAGAAGTCAAATTCTGGCTGTGCATAATAATAGCTTGGGAAGCTTGTTAAGAGCCCGCTGTCATGGCCGACCCCCTAAATCTGTGGGTGGGGCCCAGGTATGGCTAGGTTGTAAAGTTTCCCAGGGGATACAGCAGAGCATCTGAAACAATTCATGTGGCAGAATCTCCTGGGGATTTGTTTGAACTGCGGGTTCCGGTCGGCAGGTCTGGGTGTAAGGGACAGGTCTTCACCTCACACAGGCTCTCCGCCTACATCAGCACTGGGGTCAGACTACCCCATCTTTGCTTCTGGAATCGGAGCAGAGCCTCTGAAACCTTGGTGTGTGGAAAATCACCTGAGTAGTTTTTCAAAAATGCAGAGCACATGACCAGGCCCTACCCACAGCGGTTGTGGTTCAGACTTGGGGCAAAGGTGGGGCTCTGGAATTCCATTGTAGATGAGTCTGATGTAGGTGTTGTTTGCACCAAACTCCAGGATATGAGACCAGCCACCTGGACTTGGAGTAGACTTTTGCAGTGAGAAGACCCAAGCTGGGTGTGGAGCTTAGGCCAGGTCCACATCCAACAAGTGCTTTATCTGGCTAGCCAAAATCTTCTTCAGCTATTCTGCATGACTTAGCAAAATATATGTTATAGTCAACACATCCATTCATTACACATATCATTAAAGGCAGTTGAAAGCTGGTTGGAGAAGAAGGCTGGTTAGGAGGGCAGGGGTGGAGTAGGGCTGCTGGATGTCCTGTCGGACGGTGTGCATTGCCGGGGGAAGGGGATGTAGGAGGAAACAAAGCTTGGACTCAACCTGGAGCCTAGAAAGATGCCGGAGGAGAAGGGAGCAGGCTGCGCCTTCTCCTCGCAGCACAGGGTGAAATGCAATGTCCTAGAGCTTATGAATGCATGGCCCGTCACATACATCCCCTCACTGCATCTCACGGCCATCTTGTAACTTAGCTAAAAAGATGTTATGCCCATTTCACAGATTTAAAAGAGATCGCTCTACACATTAGTTGGCTTGCACAGACAGTGGAATTGAACAAGAGTACACATCTGGATGTGGGGTATGGCTTCCGTAACGAAGGAGAACAGTGACTCAGATCTTGCAAAGAAGAGGGTTTCTGCGTTTACTGTTCACATGCTTCAAGTCTGTGCCTATATTTTGAGTGAGAAGAGCATTTTGTGTCTTCACCCTAGTTTTGCAGCTCCACGAATTGGGAGGCACAGTGCCATTCTAAGAGCGTCTGGGTCCTGCAGCCACAGCTTCCTCCAGCAGGCTTCTCCAAGAGGCTCCGAGAGTGGCACTCACGTTTTCTGGTGTCAGGTGTCGTCGCCATCCTCATTTGATCCTGGCCCAGAGCAGCCAAGTGATGTAGACAAAAATCTGGGCCCAAAGCCCAGACAGAAACCTCAGGCCTCCGTCCCTTTCCTCTGCTCTGCCCTCCCCAAAGACCGACTGGAGGAGACTGACATTCCAAGTTTTCATACCAACAGTTGCCATTGTAAATGAGAACCACATGTGCCTCCCAGCCCCCCTTGGTGCAGAAGCAGAGTGGCAGCGTGAGTCTCGTGCTTGTGGTAAATGCTGTGGACTCTACCCCCAGCCTGAGTGAAAGCTCGGAAGAAAGCGGGCATTGTTTCCATGCAATCTCCCATCGGGAGGCTGTACTGTGAGCTATGCCCTCCTCACCTTTATCTCTACATCCACTGCAACTCTTCCGTTAGAGCTGCTCTTCTGTGTGATTATGAAATAAAAAACGAATGAAAGAATGCCTAATTTAAAGAATCGCTGCAGACAAGGGAGCTGGTTCTGGAATTTTATTAGTTTTTTAATAAGAAAAAATATTTTTTAGAGACAAGGATAGTGTAATAGACCTGCTGCAACTTTGGGGAGAAGAATTGAGCCTGTTTGCTTAGGTGTTAGAAACTCCAATGAGAATATTTACCTGTCCAGTATATGAATTCATTTGCATGTTGACTTTTAGAGATCCATGACTGAGCTATATAAACAGTGAATTAGTGTGTCCCACTGCCGTTGTATTTTGAGCCACTATTATTTGCATTGAACACACGAAATGTGTTCTGTTGGATTCATATTGACTGTGTCAACACTGACTGTGTCTGATTTTGAACTTGTTTCTCATTAGCCACAATATTGTCTGGAAGAACAGCAGCTGCATTTCCCCCTCTGAGGTCCTTTTTGCTTCTGC
>PVJC01030862.1:0-20935 GCA_004026665.1 Murina feae
CTTGCTTTCCCACTTCCTGGTGCCCTGGTGCCACTTCCAACAGCCAGCATAGGCAGGCAGTTGCAACAGAACCCTTTGGTTTGCTCTAGTTCCGTGGCTGTTGGCCTCCATCTTGGCTGGGTTAATTTGCATACAGCCGCTCTGATTGGCTGGTGGTAACAGTCACATTTGCATGTTTCGCTTTTATTATAGAAGATTCCAGTAAATGTATACCCCTCTCTTTGTTTATCTATTAATGTGTTCTTAGGGTCATTTCCATGTTTAGGCTGTTGTGAATAATGTCGCAGTGAACATTGGCATACAAATGTCTGTTTGAGTTCTTGCTTTCAGTTCTTTTAGGTGTATACCTCACAATGGAAATGGCAGATTATAAGACAATTCTAAGGTTTTGGGGAACCACCAGACTCTTTTCCCCAGCAGCTATGTCATTTTACAGTTCCCCCATCATGTACTAGGTTTCTCATTTCTCCACATTCCCACCAACACTTATTTTCTGTATTTTTTTATTATAGCTATTTTAGTGGTGTGAAATAACACCTCATTGTGGTTTGAATTTGTATTTTCCTAGCAATTCATCATTTTGAGCATCTTTTCATGGGCTTATTGGCATTTGGGTATCTTTCTTATAGAAATGTCAAGATCGTTGCCTATTTTTAATTGGATTATCTTTTTGTTGAATTTTAGTTCTTCATATATTCTGCATATTAAATCCATATCAGATAAATGACTCTCCATTCTGTAGCTTATTTTTTTTACATTCATGATAATGCCTATAATTCACAAATGCTTTCCATTCCACAGAAGTACAATGCACCTACTAATATTTTTTCTTTTATTGCTTATACTTTTGGTGCCATGTATAAGAAGCCATTGCTAAGTCCAAGGTCATAAATATTTTTCCTGTGCTTTCATCAGACACTTTTATTGTTTTTATATTTAGATTGTTGATCCATTTTAATTCATGTTTGCATGATGTAATGACAGAGATACAACTTCGTTCTTTTCATGTGGAAATTCATTTGTTCCAATACTATTCTCCCTCTTTCCAAATTGAATGGACTTGGCACCCTTACAAAAATCCACTGGCCACAGCTATATGGGTTTATTGCTGAACTCTCAATAGTGTTCCATTGGTCTACATGTCTATTCTTATGCAAGTACCACACTGTTTTGATTACAGTAGCATTATTGTAAGTTGTAAAATCAGGAAGTGGGTGTACTCCAACTTTGTTCTTTTTTTCAAAACTATTTGGACTGTTTGAGACCCCTTGAAATTACATGTGAATTTCAGGATTCGTTTTTCCATTTCTTCAAAATAAGCTGTTGAAATTGTGGCAGAGATTGTGTTGAATCTGCAGATTGCTTTTGCAGTATTGACATCTTAGCAATATTAAATCTTCTAATCTATGAAAATACTTTCTTTCTTTTTAACTATTTGTCTGTTTATCTATCTATAGTCTATTTTTTAGAATAGCTTTAGGTTCGCAGAAATATTGAGCAGAAGGTACAGAGATTTCTCGTATATATTTTAATCCCATATTCATTAATTTTTAACAGAATTTAAATTATTATTTAATTTCTTTCAGCAATGTTTTGTAGTTTCATGTGTAAGTATTTAACCTCCTTGGTTAAATTTATTCCTAGGTATTTTATTCTTTTAGATGCTAATATAAATGGAATTGCTTTTAAAAAATTCTCACCCAATTATATGTTTTTATTGATTTTATGGAGAGGGAGAGGGAGAGAGAGAGGGAGAAAAAGAGAGAGAGAGGTGAGGAGAGAAGGGGGAAAGAGAGAGAGAGAAACATTGATGTTAGAGAGAGAAACAGAATGGTTACCTCCTGTATGCACCCAGATCAGGGATTGAACCCACAACCCTTTGGTGTTCAGGCTGATGCTCCAGCCAACTGAGCCATACCAGCTAGGGCTGGAATTGCTTTTTAATTTCATTTTTTTCATTGTCCAATCCTGTTTTATAAAAACACAACTGATTTTGTAACCTGCAACTTTATTGAATTAATTTATTATCTCTATTAGCTTTCTATTGAATTTCTTGAAATTTTTTTATCTGTAGGAACATGTCATCCGTGAGCAGAGAGTTTTCCTTCTTCCTTTTGCATCTTATGCCTTTTATTTCTTTTTCTTGAGTAATTGCTCTGTCATGTAATTCCGGTGCCATTTTGAATAAGCAGTGGTGAAAGTAGGCATTCTTGTCTTGTTCCTGGTCTTAGGGGGTAAGCTTTCAGTCTTTCTCCATTAATTACAATGTTAGCTATTGGTTTTTTAAAAATGCCTTTATTCATGTTGATGAAGATTTCTTTTCTTGCTAGTGTTTTTAGTGCTTTTATCATGAAGGGATGTTAAATTTTACCAAATGCTTTTTATACATCAATTAACAAGGTCATGTGTGTCCCTCCCCCCTTAGTGCATTTAATGTGCACTGTATTTCTGGTTCCTACTTCAGAACTCTCAGAACACAGTCAAATTGCATTCCCAGGATAAATCCCACTTGGTCATGATGCATAATCGTTTTAATACACGATTGCATTTGGTTTGTTAGTGTTGTGCGGAATATTGGCTATATATATTTTACTTATCGTCAGACTACCATTCAGGATTTTTTTGGATGCCTCCTTTGTCAAGGCATTTCTACCAGAGAAATAAATGACAGAAGCTCAAACTCATACTTAGCTGAGTGAATCCAATTAAATTTTTCTGAAATTTTTATAACTGGCCTTTGCACTTAGAGAATAAAAAAAATTATTTAATCTGTAGTGTCAGAAATACTTATGGAGTTTCTGTTAGGTGTCAGGTGCTGAGCTAAATATCTTCCTATGTTATTTCATCTAAAACATCATAACTGTTAGTATCCTCATTTTACAAATGAGGACATGGAAACTTGGAGCCAATAAGTCATAAAGCAAGAGTTATTAGCCCTTTTTAGCTATTGTTTTTAGTCCTTTTACCCCTGATTGCTAACTATATTATGTCTGACCCGAGATGTGAATCTGTTACAACATTACTGAGGTAGAACAATAGTGCCTATAACTAATGAATACTATTTAGATCTATTTCCACATCTTTATTTTCTCTTGCTCAGAACTCAAGTACAGCACAAAACACCAGTAACAGAAAGTCACAGGACTAGAGTAATTATATGTATGTATTCTAATGTTATAGATGAGTGGATGAATTGATGGGAAAAATATTAAAGGAAATCCCAGAATGGCATGAACAAAATATTGATAAAGCTAAATGCACATGAATCAGTCTTCATCATTTCTAAACATCTTAGGCATTTTATAGGACAGCAAGATTTCTCAGTAAAACAACGTGATTTTTCTATGTAAATGTTGCGGCATAATAGGTGTGTTGGCTAGTGATAAGATACTCTGCCAAGCAACAAATAAATAATTGCACATGAATCCCAGGAAGATGTTAGCCCTGGGGTATATTTGGATGTGATTTTTAAAGTGACATTCTACTTTTTTCTTCAGCATCAGAAATAGCTGCATACCCCTATCTTGAATGGTGAGGTTGACACTATTATTCACTGAATATATTTAATTTTTAATATTTTAAAACATTGTGAAATAAATCATAAGTTCACCTCCCTTCCCCACCCTAGCTCCTTTACCTGGATAATTCCTTTAAAATGGTTTTTTGGTCATGTCTCTATTAAGAAGTTTCCCCGGTTTTCCAGGCCTTGGTTTGCCACTCCTAAATTCTTCCATAGCACCTCATTCTTACCTGTTTGTGGCACTATCACCCTGATTTGTCATTTTCTGTATATTTGTCATAAGTTCCTTAGGGCAGAGAATGAGCTTTGTTTAAGAGTTTTTTTTTTTTTTAAAAATTCTTTATTGATTAAGTTATTACATATGTGTCTTTATCCCCACATTATCCCTCATCCCCCTTAGTCATGCCCTCACCGCCCTGTTGTCTGTCTATTGGTTAGGCCTATATGCTTACGTATAAGTAATTTGGTTGATCTCTCCCCCTTACCCCCACCCTCCCCTACCTTCCCTCTGCAATTTGATGGTCTGATCGATGCTTGGCACTTTCTTTGATGGCCAACACTTAGGAAATGCTTATTATTTTTTTAAAAAATTAAGTGAATACGGTCACTTTAAAAATAGATACAGAAACAGAGCAGCATCAAACAGACTGTCAAACGACAGCAGGAAGGCCGGGGAGGGTTGGGGGGTGGGCAAGAGATCAACCAAAGGACTTGTATGCATGCATATAAGCATAACCAATGGACACAAGACACTGGGGGGTAAGGGAGGCCGGGAGAAGGTCAAGGGGAAAAAAAAAGGAGTAATATGTACTACTCTTTGTAATATTTTAAGCAATAAAAACATAAAAAATAATAAAAAATTAAGTGAACAAATGCTCTGTGTTGTATACATATGGTTCAAACTGGTTCTATACAGTGTATCCTGACTCTAACAATTGGGAAGGTTACTGTTCTATATCAAACTTTGCTACCCAAGCCAAACGATAAATGTTAAGGGGATGATAAAGGCGCTTCATCTATCTACTCGAATGCATTGGCTTTCAGGGAAAAAATGATTCATACTTAGTTTCTGCATGTCACTGATTATTGAAGAGGAGGCATGATGTCAGTTAGATGGTGACACCCACCGTGACACTAATCATCGGGATCCTTCTTTCATGGCAGAGTGTATGTTCACTCCTCCCCCCCTGACTCTGAAATAACACTGCAGAGCAGGCCCTCCCCAGATGGGGGGTACTCTGGTCGGATTATTTGCATCTTTAAGAGCAGACCCATTGGACACAGTCCCTTTCTTACTCGGATATGAAATTATGATCACTAAAACCTTTCAAACTTAGTTAACCTGTGTGGAAACATTTTCTCATTGCACGATTCTTGTAAAAGCATGCTACTTCACTATGTACTGGAGGCTTGGGGATGCTCTTTTAGGTATGCTGAAGCAGTACTCTTTTAGTTTAAATAGATAAAGTTTTTAAACTAGTCACAAACCGATTTTTATTTTAAAATAAATCAGTGTCTAAGGTAAAGGACTCGCTTCAAATCCCGTACTTTTTCCTTTCTCTTTACCTACATCTCTTCTACTCTGATCTCATGTGGGCTTCAGATGACATCATTGTTTCTAAAAGGAAACAAAGCAGACAAGTGTATAATCAAGATACCAAGTAATAAATATATAGAGTCAAATTTGAGTGTTAAAAGAATGCATTGGTGGGGCCATTTGGGGCTCGAATTTATGTGGGTTGTTGGAAAACACTTTATATCTATTAAGGAAACTTCCTAGAAGTCCCTTATACAATCATTGTCCACGTGAAAAAATATATTAGGAAGAAATTAGAGGCCATGTAGGAGGTGAAAAAGTAGGCCGGAATTTTAAAAACATGATTTTCTAATTGCAGAATGGGTTATTTCCCCTAATGAGTGATATAGAAAAGGGTTATTAACAGATTGGTATCACCCTAACGCCCCAGAACATAGGTCATTGCTGGAGCATCATCCTGGATATAAGAATGCACATACACTGAGTAGCCAGATTATTATGTCCACCTGATGTTTGTAGGCAAATTAGCCATACACTGCATCATATGGGATATGAAAGCCAAAGGCCTGTTCGAACACCTTTGCTGTCTGCAGTTACCAAGATAAAACATCTCCAACTCGTATAGGCACACAAGGATTGGACAGTCGAGCATTGGAAAAAGTCATGTGGCCTGATGAACCATGTTTCCAGTTGCATCATGCAGATGGCAGAGTGAGAATTTGGTGGAAATGGCATGAAAGCATGCACCCCACATGCATGAGTACAACCCTTCAAGCTGGTGGGGGCAGTGTTATGGTTTGGGGCATGTTTTCCTGGCATGATCTGGGCCCTTTAATTCGTGTGGAACAACATCTGAATACCACAACATACCTAAGTATTGTTGCTGATTAAGTTCATCCTATCATGTTGATGGCATATCCCAATGGAGCTGGCTTCTTCCAACAAGACAATGCACCATTCCACGGTGCTCATAGGGTGCAGGAGTGGTTTCAAGAACATGAGGGAGACTTTACCTTGTTTAGGTGGCCCCCACAATCACCAGATCTCAATCCAATTGAGCATTTGTGGGAGAAAGTTAAAAGAGCTATCAGGCAGCTGGTTCCACAGCCATCAAATCTCACAGAACTGCACAGTGCTATTCATCAGGCATTGTGTCAGATTCCTCTCAACATCTCGTGGAGTCAATGCCAAGAAGAATCGCCACAGAATTGAAGGCAAAAGGTGGCCCAACAAAGTACTGATGGGGTGGTCATAATCTGGCCACTCACATTCAAATATATCCCAGGTTCAAAGGCTGTTAAATCACTTCAGTGCGAAATTATAGCTAATTTGCCTATAAATGTCAGGTGGTCATAATAATCTAACCACTCAGTGTATTCTTAATGTGGCTAATAGACATGTTTTAAGTTTTAGGTAAAGGACAGGGTAGGGATAAGTTAAATGTTTCTTTTAACATATATTTTATTGATTTTTCACAGAGAGGAAAGGAGAGCGATAGAGTTAGAAACATCGATGAGAGAGAAACATCGATCAGCTGCCTCCTGCACACTGCCAACTGGGGATGTGCCCGCAACCAAGGTACATGCCCTTGACCGGAATAGAACCTGGGACCCTTGAGTCCGCAGGCTGATGCTTTATCCATTCAGCCATACTGGCCAGGGCAAGTTAAATGTTTTTATTGAATTCAGTAGTGCTGATAGGTTGGAGATGGAGGTATGAGCAATGAGATAGGAGTTGAGGGTAGGAAGTTTTGTGTTCTCTCATCTGGTCCCTCATGAAATGTTTTTGCATGTACTGCCTATTTTGCTACCACTTTAATGTCATATAGAGACCCTAGTATACTCCATGATAAAAGATTCTTTGATGTTACAGCCTCATCATTTGAGTTGTCATAATTGATATTGTTATGAATAAGATAGCATGGCAGGAGGTGGTGATTTCCAGTTGGACAGTTCGGGAAACAACTTCGATAAATCTGAACTTCTGTACTCAAAGATGACAAGGTCATTAGTATGAATGTGTCGATATGTAATGGAATAATTGTACAGTTGTGCATGTTTATGGACTCAGAAGAAGAAGGGGTGGAAAGCAAGGGAAGGAGGTGTTTATAGAGTTACATGAGTACTGAAATCATCCATAGTAAGGATTGGGCATGGAGAGGAAAACGTGATGTCTGATACTCAGATTGTGTAGGTTCCAAAATAGAGAACGCGCAAAAAACAGGGGAAGGGAAGAGCTAAATCTTACAGCATGAGATTGGGAAAGGAAGTCCCTCCCATATTATCATTCACTGTTTTTTTATTCAAAGGGAAGAAATTTGCTCTGATTTCAATATTTCTTCAGTATAATTTAAAGAAATTGGTAATGTAATTTCAAATTTTATATTTTAAACATTGAGAAGTTTGGGAGTTTATGCTTAATAATGCTTTTATGTTGCCTAATTGCTAACTTGTTAACATTTTAATTTAATATCAGTGAAGAAAAAATCAAAATTAAGTGGCTGCTATAAAATGTGATGAGTGATTCAGGTGATAAAAATGAAGTCTCTTGTCTGGGCTTACGCATATCTGCCTGCAGGCCTTTCCCTTACCCATAGGCCCCTTCTGCTTTCCACCAGCCACCTCTTACTGTATGTAAATGGCCAGCAAACAAGCTTCTAGCAATTCTCTTCTATCTAGAACCACTGGTTCTCACCTTTTCCACATATATGCAGGCAGACTGTTCAGTTCTCTCTCAGTTTCTGTTATTCTGCTGTGGCTACCATGTATGGGTTTGCTCTAAGTAATTTAGTACATAATTTAACTATAAGAACTTACTGAAATCTTCCTCCTTCCCCTATAAGGATGTATAGAGAGCATTCAATAGGTAATCAATACATGACTGATGAATGAAAAATCATCTGAATGCATAAATCGCATTGATTTTCTTTAGAATGATAACAGTTGTGTGTGTTAGGCTTAGCTTTCGAAGTTACTAACTGAAAGTGATTTAGTTTTAGTTTTTAAAACTACATTTTATATTTCTCCTGGATGTCTTTTTTTAGTAACAAGTATGTAAATAGTATGAAATTTCCAACACTTTTCTCTAGGCTACTTCTCTGCTACCTTTATTTTTCATGCTATTTTTTAAAAGTATATTTTATTGATTTCTTTTACAGAGAGGAAGAGAGAGGGATAGAGAGTTAGAAACATTGATGAGAGAGAAACATCAATCAGCTGCCTCCTGCACACTCCCCACTGGGGATGTGCCCGCAACCAGGGTACATGCCTAATTTAAGGTGACCAGATTTAAAGCGGTACACCATTGACTGGGGGGCGGGGCGGGGGAGGGTTCTTTCTTTTTTTTATTATTACTTAAAATATTACAAAGAGTAATCGGGACTTTTTTAAAACGCTGCGGGACATGGGACAAATTGTTAAAAAGCGGGACGTCTGGTCACCTTACTTTAATCGGAATCGAACCTGGGACTCTTCAGTCTGCAGGCTGCTTTATCCACTGAGCCAAACCGGTTAGGGCTCATGCTATTTTTTAGCTTATCAAATTCAACAATATATCCTAGCATAATTTATTTTTATAGGTAGTTTAAATAAACTGCATTATTTCAATTTCCCTAAACACAAGCTAAAAATTGTCACAAATAAAACAAATACAGAAGTAAAATGCATAGGCATATCATTGTATCACTAAATAATAATTACTTTCTCTTATCAGTATAACTTTATTATTCTGATAATACTTAATTTTTCTTGCCCTTGGATTATGTTAAGGGTGTAATCATTTTGAATATTGTTTTCACTCTAGGTTCCAAACTCTTTTCTTTATACTTAACTTAGGATTCTTCAAATTGTTGAGGGGGGCGGGGGTTGGTCCTGACCAGTGGTCATTTAAAATTTATTTCTCTGCTCTTTCACACCAACATGTAAACTGGCTCAAACCTTCCCACCATTACAACAACCTCGCTTTACCATGTCCCCTTCTAGTTAAGTTTTTCCTTCACAGACAAGTTTTTCAAAACAGCACTATATCCTGAAAATTTCCACCTTCCTACAGAAATCTGACTTTTCCCCACTGTCTCACATCCTTTACCTACAAGAACATCTCTGGCAGTGCCCGCTGAATTGACCACATCCAGTGCTTCCTTCCACTCCCCATCTTGTGACTTTGTGGACAACTCCTTCCTCGCAGAAAATACCTCTTTTTTTGACTCTTTGAGTATTCTTCTGCTTCCCTTTAAGTTGCCTTTCTGGCTCCTTTTTCCCCAGTCCTACTCCTTTGTCTTTTTGGTGTGCTTTAGAAATTGGCCCTTGGGATTTTCTTGTCTCACACTGGGCTTCCTCTGAGCCATCTCAGCTCAGCTCAAGACTTGAGTGCAAGCCTCCTCTGTCCACCTGCTCTTCTCCATGACACCTGTTGCTTCCAAGGTCAGGCCTACATGATCTCTGGCCCAAAGCTTCAGAGTGATCTGATCCTTCATTTTCTAATATTCCCTGTTAATCCTGTAATTGTGCTCCTTTAATCAAGGGCGAGTTCCAAAAGTACAACATAATCACAGCTCTCATTTGCTTATGATCCTTTAATGATTGCTCATTGTCTGAATATAAAGGTTAAACTTTTGGATGAGCCCTAAAGAATTCCATGGTCTGACCGTTACTGAACTCTCCAGCCTCATAGTTGGTCTCCCTCCTCTGCTCCCATCCTAGGGTCTTATTCATGCGCTCCATAAATTGCCATCCTGCTTTACAACTTCTCATTTTCCTCATCATGCTTCTTTGGTTTCAATACATCCAACTTATATTGCCATTATTCATGAAAACTCTTATTTTTAATGACTTGTCTGAAGGACTACCTACCCAAAGAGATTTTCTTGACCTGTTCCAAGATTGAATTGGCCACTATCTCCTTTGTAGCTTCATAGGACCCTGAACTGTGGTCCCTGCTCTCTCAGAACTTATATTATAGTCAGGAACACAGGCAAACAAGTAATTTGCACATTAATTGGTATTCCAATTGGGAAGAAAATGGATTTATTAAAAGGATGTTTGACTGACTTCCAGAGGAAGAGATTGCTGAGGAGAGATTTGGACAATGGGTTGATCTTATCTGGAAAGGGAGAAGAGGTGAAGGCGAATGTCCATATAGGAGAGGTCCTGGAGAGTAGAGTGACAGAGTTGCTGACTGGTCTTCTCTTTCCTGGAGTACAGATTCAGGGTTCATGGAGAAGAAAACAGGAGCTGGTTCATACAAACTTTAATGTTGATGAGTTTGGAGCTTATGACCATGGGAAGCCATGTATGTTTAAGCAGACCAGTGATCTGAGCACATAACTCTGGAGAAGGATCTCTCTAATTGTACCAATGAGAAAAGATTGGAAGGGGGCTGATGAAAGGGGGGCCACAGAGAAAGGGATTTGAAGGTTATTGCACTAGGGTCAGAAAAGAGAATAGTGGCTCTGAGTAGATGGCAGCACACAGGGGTAGAAATTGATAGATCATCCCTCTTATCACAGATAAGGGAATTCTTAACTGACTGGATATTTGAGGAAGTTAGTGCAAGAAGAAATATAGGATGTTTTGATGTGGACAGTGGGTGGTGCCATTGAACAAGAACAGATATCACTGAGAGAGTCAAGCTGGCATGGGAAGATGAAGACCTCAGCTTTGTTTGAGGTTCCAGTATGACATGAAAATAGAGAAGGCTAGTAGACAGTCGGAAACCTAAAGACAATTTTAACTTGTTCATCTCCTTTTATTGGACTGTAACATTTTTAATTGAATTTATTGGGGCAACACTGGTTAATAAATTATATAGGTTTCCAGTGCACAGTTTTACAACACAACATCTGTATACTGCACTGTGGGTTCATCACCCAAATCATGTCTCCTTTCATCACCATTTATCCCCCCTTTTCACTCTTCTATCTCCCCCACCCCCTTTCAGTCTGGTAGCCATCGTATTATTGTCTGTGATTAGGAGGGTTTTTTTGTTTGTTTGTTTTGCTTAATTCTTTCACCTTTTTCACTCAGCTGTCCATCCACCCTACCCTTTGTCACCTGGACTGTAACATTTTTTATCATGTCTTAGTTATCTTTAAATGCCCTGTGACTGTAATATAGTTGGTTTTCAGGAACTATTTGAATGAATGAATAAATGAATGAAATGGAAATACTCTGTAGGGTGATCTTCCCTCTCTACTCTTCTCCACAAATGGGTTGTGTTTAGAATTTTAGCCAATCAAGATTAGCCTGTTAGCCTCTTCAGAATTCTTAATATGAGTACTTCTGGTATAGCAGAAGAACTGGAAACAATAATACATTCAAAACATCAGCGATAAACGCAAGAACCCTTTCCTTCCTCAGAGCTTAATAAAACATCTTTCATGACCTCATGTTTGTAGTATTATCTGCTTTTTCTTCAATGAGATTCAGGCTGTTTGTGTCTTTAATGAAGGTCTTACGTTGGTACTCAGGCAATATTTTGTGTTACTCATATTAATGTTGAGATAATGAAAAATGACTGCAGCTTTAAAGCCTAAGTAGTTCAGACTTTTTTTTTGCAAGGTACACTTACCTACATAATGAGAAAATGAATCATGCTTTTCAAAGTGGATCCAATTGGATCCATTTTCTCCCTATATTTATACTCAGTTGGGAGCTAATCTGTCATTATCCCTTGATATTATGAAGAAAAAGTAGTAAAGATTCTTGTGTAAAATAATATTGCCCCCAAAATAACAAAAGTGTTCTTGAATGAATGGAGAATTTCTTGAGAAGTCACAGGTGCGCGCGCACACACATCAGGGTCTTGTTAGACTATGTTATAATGCCGGCCAAGCAAAATCTTTGGAAGAGAGACACTGGGGAACAGCAGATGTTGCTTTTGGTTCCTTTGTCATTGAGAGTCAAGGTTAAGACTTGGAGCTAAATAATAGAACTGAACTAGGATTTTTCCTTTCAGGTAGCAATCCCCAAGGTCATGGGCTCTGTCTTCAAAAAATTCTAGAGATCTGAAGTGATTAAGAATTGAACTTTCTTATGTTTATCATACACCACTAGGGAAGAAATCAAGTGAATCTGAGCACTGATGAGGAATGCTTGGGCCTCAGTCAAGGTAGCTGCAATCAGAGTACAATTCAAGATGCTGAGATAGGAGAACACTGATTTCTACAAAAAGACAAGTAGACACCCCCCAAAAAAATAAAAGGCACTCTTGATCTTTATTTCAACTTTGCGTTGCAAATTAAGCCTCTAAAAAGCATCCTTGATTGAGATGAACTATGCATACTTTTAAGTTACATTTTGCTTAACTCCCTCTCTTCAGTATAAGTATATCCTGGTTGTGCCTATGCACATGAAGATTTGTTTGGCTGAAACTGCTGAAATAGTTTTGTAAGACATTATCTTAAAGTATTGAAGGGTTTTGATGATTTTCTTGTAGAGTTGTTTTGGTATCTAGTAATGAAGTGATAGCGTTTAACTATTTCTAAAGTAAAAGTATTTTGGCAAACATAACCTTCAGTTATAATACCTATGCTTATGACTCTCAACTTTTCATACTCCTACCATATTTCCTTTCGGAGCTTTATTCTGAATCTCAAAGTGCATACGTGACATCAAGACCATTCTGATGTCATCATGGTGACAGCTCAAATTCTGCAGGTCTCAACAGAACTCATGATTTGTCCCTCTCGTTGGATCGGTTCCTGTGTTTCCTGTCGCAGTGCATGCCCTCACCACCACTGAGATCGCAGTCAGAAGAAGCCCTGGCGAGGAATGTACCCTGGCTTCTGGTCTCTCCTTCATCTCATATTCATCAACAAGCCCTTTTGATTTTTTTTCTTTAGTCTTTCTAGAATCTATCTCCCTTTCTCCAATTCCCTCGAGATCACTCTAGTCTAGTGGTTCTCAGCTGGGGGTGATTTTTTTCCCAAGTGGACAGACATTTAACAATGTCTAGGGACATTTTTGGTTATCATCACTTGGGAATTGCTGCTGGTATCCAGTGGGTAGAAACCAGGGATTCTGATAAACTGTCTACAATGCACAAAAAAGCCCCCAAAACAAAAGGGTCATCTAGTCCAAAATGTCAGTCATGATGAGGGTGAGAAGTCCTGCTCTAGTCCAAGCTAGCGTCTTCTCACTTCTGGATTATCAGAGTTGCCTCTGTTTGGTCTTCCTTCACCTACTCCTCAAGCAGTGCAAGTTCAGCTCCAGCATCCTTAAATGGCTTGTCACTTCAGTCAGGATAAAGGCAACACTTCCCCAGGATGGTCTGGAAGGCCCTGCAGGGTCTTGCTAGTGGCCAGTTCTGCAGCCTCTGTCCTGTGGCTCCCAGCTTGCTTCCTGTTCTCCAGTTGAATTGGCGTCATTCTCATCTCTGCATGTGCTTTGCTCTTCCTGCCTATGGCTTTTGTACACACTCCCCCCTCTGCCTGGAAGAGTCTCCAACTTCTGTCATGTTAATTCCTCTTGCTGCTTCTTCAGTTTGTAGTTTGAACACCACTGAATTGAGTAGCACTTTTTGAACCCTGTTTTAGATTAACCTTCTAATACAAATTCCCGAGGCCTGAACTTATTTTTCTTCAATTAAATTATTTTATTAAACACTAGGAGCCCGGTGCACAATAATTTGTGCACTCGGGAGGGGGTTCCTCAGCCCGGCCTGTGCCCTCTCACAGCCTGGGACCCCTCAGGGGATGTCCACCTGCTGGCATGCCTGGCCAGCCTGGGTGAGAGGCTGATGGCAGTTTGAAGGCTGGCCAAGCCCTCCCCGCCCACCCCACAGCCCGCCACCTGCCCCGCCCATCCAGCTGCCTGCACCACCCGGCCTCTGTGGCTGCCGGCCTCCATCTTGGCTGAGTTAATTTGCATACAGCCACTCTGATTGGCTGTGGGTGTGGCTTGGCTGGTGGGCGTGGCTTAGTCATCTCAGAGAGATGGTTAAGTTCAATATTACTCTTTTATTAGAGTAGATTATTAGAGTAGATTTGTTATTGTTGACAAAATTAGAGATGCCCCATCTTCTACCCATGGCCCTCCTACACACAGCCCCCACCACCCTCCCAGGCTTTTACCACATTATTGTCTGACTGCTTGGGCTATGTTTATATGCATATCTATTCTTTGGTTAATCTCTACCAGTCTCTCCTCAATCCCTCCTCTCTAAGACCTGTCAGTCTGTTCAATGTATCCATGCCTCTAGTCCTGGTTATTTCATCAGTTTATTTTGTTCATTAGATTCCACATATAAGTGAGATCATGTGATATTTGCCTTTCTCTGAGTGACTTATTTCACTTAGGATAATAAACTCCAGGTCCATTTATGCTGTTGCAAAGCGTAAGATTTCCTTCTTTTTTACAGCTGAGTAGTATTCCGTTGTGTAAATGCACCAAAGCTTTTTTATCCACTCATCTGCTGATGGGCACTTAGGCTGTTTCCAGATCTTAGCTGTTAAAAATTGTGCTGCTGTGACATAGGGGTGCATGCATTCTTTCTGACGTGTTTCAGAATTCTTAGGGTATATTCCCAGAAGTGAGATTGCTGGGCTTTTTTATATCATTTCAGTTTATTGTTTTCTTTTTCTAAAAAATGGGTATACTTAAAGGAACGATAGATAATTTAAACATATATGCTAAGCTACCTTCTAGGTGCTCTATTTGTAGTTTTCTTTAATCATCCTAATCATGTATGATGGATCCTACTTTACTAGTATATTATTACCTTATTTAGTAAAGAGTCTGAAATCTCTGAAATTAGAATGTGTGTTATTACCAACGGCATCTTAAATTTGGCAGAAGCTGGTATTAATCACATTTTACAAATGAGGAAGCTGAGGCACAGAAAGATTCATTCATGGATCCAAGGTTACGTAACTACTCAGTGATGGTGTCAGGATTCCATCCCCCAGGCAGTCTGAGGCCAGGGGCCTTAGCTTCAATTCAGTGCCTTCCTGCCTCGTAATGTTGCTGTAAGGATGGCAGAGATAATACATGTCAAGCATTTAGCTCACTGACATGTAGTAAGCACTGAATAAATGTCAGTTATGATTATTAGTATTTTTATTATTTCTCTTATTGTGTACGTTGTAATGCTGTCTTTTCCACACAGAGGAGGATTTCAGGAGGGCAAGGCCTCTGTCTCTTCTGTTTCCCACTGTGTCTGTTTTTCTTAGCACTGAGCCAGGCAATAAGTGTTTTTTAAATGAATAAATGAATGCTTGAATGAAGAGAGGGACTATTAAGGAGAATTGGAGTCCTAGCATTTGAAGGCACAAATGTTCATCGTGAGTGATTGGTTTTGTGCCTCTCTATGGCACTTTCCCCATTCTGCGTTGTAACATTTATTTGTGTAATTGTCTTTTATCTCCCCACCAGATTATAAACTCCATACACACGACGCTGCCTCCCTATACCAATGGCAGTTTCCTGTGTAGAAGACACTCCATACATGTTGGCCTGACTGACTCCTGACCCGCCCTTGCCCCCAGCTTTGTTCAGCACTCAACACTGTCATGCAGGAAGATTATCTGGGCATTTTGTTAAAACTTGTTGCCATTGATATGCTATCATTTCCAAATTATCTTTAGGAGGGTGTCCACTGAATATTCTTGCTGTAAGAATACTTATAGATATACTGTATGTTATGACAGAAACAGTCCTAATTATGGAAAAGTAGAGATAGAAACAGATATTTGGAGATGCTTTTCCTTTTTTGTTTCTAGTTTCATTTGCATTTAAGGAAGAATTGGTGATAATTTTTCAGAGGATTTCAAAGGAATAATTCCTCAACAGCCTTTATATACTGGCCTTAAAATGAAAGAAGGAAGAAACGGGATTTTAAGCATTGGAGGCTGTTTATCTCAATGACTCACTGTGTGGTAGAACAGTGAATTTATTCCTTTTCCAATTGGCTACATTCATTGGAAGGCTAAAGAATGAATCTTTTTATGCCAAGGAGAATGTGAGGTCATGGGCCTAAACAATTTACCTGGCTTCTTCCTTTTGGATCTAGTTTCATGTCTTTGGCAGCTGAGTGCAAAGGATATTGTGTTCTGCCCTGTCCGTGCTGAAAATGCACAGAAAAGAGCATTTTGGGCAGAATGTGCTTGTTTTAAGGACAAAGGTGTTTGCATTTCACACTTTAATTTTCAGGGACTTGTTTGTACACTGTAGGTTAGAGGTTCACAAAATCACGTATTGTGGACTAAGCACTTGGGGATCTCGCACATGTGTCACCGCGATTGGCTGCTCAGAAAGTTCCAGGGGGGCCTTTGTTCCCGGGACTGTACACTGAGCAAGGCCCAGGAGGGAGCACTCAGCGGAATGGAGATTAATTTTCGTTGTGCAGCTTCAGAATTTAAATACCTTGGAACACAGAAGAGAGGACCTTTTGCTAAGTGCAGTGACTTTTCTGACCACTAGCATGACCTCTTATTTCAGGCAATTGTGCTAAAGGTTCATACTTCTAGGGGAAAATAAAAGGTATGAGGAGTCTTTGTGGACACAAGGTAGCAATCTCTGCAATCCTATATAATAAAGAGGGAATATGCAAATTGACCGTCACTCCGGTCAATTTGCACCCACAGCTGAGGCTAAGTTCCCATAACGAGCCTTAAGGAGCAATCAGCAGAGGGACCTGAGGCTGTGCGCCCACCCACCTCCTGCATGGGGCTTGACAGGGGACCTCAGGCTGCTCCCCCCGCCCTGGCACCAGGCTAGCGGAACTCAGACTGCACCCTCTTCCCTGGTGCCAGGCCAGGGGACCTCAGGACATGCACCCCGTCCTGGCCCCAGGCCAGGGGATCTGAGGCTGTGCCTCCCACCCAGTGGGACTTGACAGGGGCCCTCAAGGTGTGTTCTCCACCCTGGTGCTGGGCCAGGGGACCTCAGGCCATGCCCCCCACCCCAGCACCAGGCCAGGGGACCTCAGGCTATGCCCCCAGCCCC
The DNA here is from genome assembly GCA_004026665.1 of Murina feae. NCBI lineage: Eukaryota > Metazoa > Chordata > Mammalia > Chiroptera > Vespertilionidae > Murina > Murina feae. Next base: position 17,000 of record PVJC01030862.1, read on the forward strand.
AGAGCCAGGCTGGAGGATCACAGGCCACTCCCTCCGCCCAGCAGGGCTTGATGAGGGACCTCAGGCCGTGCCCCCCTGCCCTGGCACCAAGGGGACCTGAGGCTGCACCCCCCCACCTTGTAGGGCTTGACAAGGTGGGACCAGCTGGGTTGGGATCTAGCCCAATGAAGTGGGGCCGTCCAGGTTTGGGTCTTGAGCGATTTTGAGGTGCATGTGGGTGGTTGAAGACTTGACTCTGGGTTCCATGGTGCACCCCAGACCCTGACAGGAGGAAAATTTTCATATGCGTTTTACTAATTTTCTTTAATCTCTGACACTTCTATTATAGAGAAAGGGCAAATAGCTATATTAAAATATTTCCTCTAATTGATCTTTTAATGTGCACAAATTTCGTGGACTGGGCCACTAGTGTGTGTGTGTGTGTGTGTGTGTGTGTGTGTATAAAATATACTTTACGAATTTTTCACAGAGAGGAAGAGAGAGGGACAGAGAGTTAGAAACATCAATGAGAGAGAAACATCGATCAGCTGCCTCCTGCACACTCCCCACTGGGGATATGCCTGCAACCAAGGTACATGCCCTTGACTGGAATCGAACCAGGGACCCTGCAGTCCAAAGGCTGACGCTCTATCCACTGAGCCAAACCGGTCAGGGCTCTGCATTATATTTTTACATATGTTATGTTTTAATTACTTGGTGGAAAAATAACTAGTATATATAGCAAGATCCTGTAATATAGGGTTGTTTTTAAACATTTTGAAATACTTTGAACCTTTGTAACATCTATATTACTTTGTAGATCTAAATATTTGAAGGAGTGTTTCAATGTAACATCATTCAAGAAATATTAAAATTAATTTGTAGAATTCTGTTGCAATACAAAAATAAGCAAAGAACAATATCAGTGGAAATTTTTATTATCTATGCATACAGGTGCATTCATGAACTTATATTATTTTCTTCATTGTCAAATAACCAAATGAAAATATTGTCTTTTCACAAATAAAATGAAGCGTTTCCTTCATTTGAGCTGGCAGTGTACAACTGTGAATTGATTTTTTAAATGAGCAGCTTCTTTTACCCTGCAGTTCTACTTCTACTGACAAACTCCTACAAATATATTAAAAATGTGTAGAAATGTTCATTTCTGTATATTTTAATTTTACTTTTTATTAACAGTTTACATTCAGTATTATTTTGTTTTAGTTTCAGGTGTACAGCATAGTTGAGACAATCATACACTTTACAAAGTTTCCTGCCTGATATTTCCAGTATTCCCCTGGCACCATACATAGTTATAGTACTAGAGGACCGGTGCACGGATTCATGTACTGATGGGGTCCCTCCACCTGGCCTGTGCCCTCTCGAAATCTGGGACCCCTTGGGAGGTGTCAGAGAGCCGGGCCGAGGGACCTCACTGGTGCATGAATCTGTGTACTGGGCCTCTAGTATGCATATAAGATCTTTGGTTAATCTCTTCCCACCCTCCCCCCCCACCCCTTTCTTCTGAGATTCATCAGTCTGTTCCATGTTTCCATGCCTGTGTGTTGAGTGTCTTCCCCCTGGTGGTCAGTACATGTCATAGCTACCGGTTGAATGGTCGAATGGTTGAAAGGTCGCTTAGGCTTTTATATATAGAGATTTTTGACTATGTTCCCTATGCTGTACTTTACATCCCGGTGACTATTTTGTAGCTACCAGTTTGTACTTCTTAATCCCTTCACCTTTGTTTTAATATCAAATTGAAAACAATTACGTTTCTATGGGAAACTGGATGAAAAATTTACTACATTCACCCAATGAAATGTGGGGTAATGTTTAAGCAGATCGGGGTAAACCTATGTTCTGAAGACTCAGGATATGTATTTGCAAGTTTCAGAACAGTATCAAAAAATTTATTCATGCCTTAACCGCTTTGGCTCAGTGGATAGAGCATTGGCCTGTGGACTCAAGGGTCCCAGGTTCGATTCCAGTCAAGGGCATGTACCCTGATTGTGGGTACATCCCCAATGGGGAGTGTGCAGGGGGCAGCTGATTGATGTTTCTCTCTCATTGATGTTTCTAACTATCCTCCCTTCCTCTCTGTAAAAAATCAATTATATATATTATATTCATTATATTCATTATATTCATTCATGTACATAAGATGAGGTTTACACATATATGACCTTAGTGAATATATCTCTTTTGGAAAAATACCTAAAAAGCAACACATAATAATAGCTTATGGGAATTGAAAGACTTAGTGACTGAGGGACTTCAATTTTTGCTTTTTCATTTCTCTATACTGTTTACATTTTTTGTGTAATTGACATATAACATTACAGTAGTTCCAAGTGTCTAACATAGCGATTTGATATTTATATAAATTGTACAATGATCACCACTGTTTACATTTTTAATAATTCATAAAATAGTCATAATTTTCAAGTGAAATACTCTGCATTGAGTCCTTACCTCTTTGGTTGGTTGTTTCTCAGGGTGGATGGCGTCTGATTAATTAGTAATGGGAAGATGAACATGTGGAGGAATAGAAGGTACATTTCAATTTTGCTCGCAGCTGAATGACACATGTGTGGGACTGTGTATCTCCAGCGTGGGAAGTGCTGAGGAGCTTGCAGTTAGGTTTAGGATGTAGCCTGGCACACCCGCTCCCAAAATGGTATTTGTGGTCCTCTCCTTTGAGCCTTTTCTTAGTCTGAAGAGGGGTGCTCTGTTGTCAGGGCTAAATTATAGCGTGGATAATTACTTTTGTTCACTTCCCTCTCCTCTCTTTTAAATAGATAGTCATGCTTTTTTTTTGTGATGATAATAAAGGATGCTTAGGGATTTCCTCTCCAAATTCTTTGCTGCCTTTCCATAATTCATACAACTATTCAGAATATTGGGGAATTTTGTGTTTATTTTTAAATCTCTCATTGTGTAAGGATCAAAATGAAGTTTAGTGAAAGCAACTACTCTTTTTAGAGACAATGGCTGAATTAAGACACAAAGATGAACACTGCCAAATATGTGCTTCATACTGTATCTGAAAAGAATTGCTGCCTTTAACCCCAAAGTGAGATCAGTCTGAGGAAATACTTTAAAAAACATGCACTTATTAGCAGAAATCATAACATATGATCCTTGTTTGAAAAAAAAAGTGCTGGGAAGAAATTTCAAATTGTAATATGCTTTTGTGCTTTGTAACCCAACAAACTTTAAGCCTTATGAATGTGTTGAGGAACATTTAGCCATTTTTGCTATATAGTTTAAGGTAGAGAGAGGGGGCATAGATAATGGTAATTAAGTGGGTAGTATAACAATAGTGTCTGAATTCTGAGGGGTCAGTCCTCTATTCGGCATCATAGGTCATGCTTACACTGCACTGGGAAAACCACTTGCACTTACCTGGCTTTTGGGATCGGCACTAGATGCACAGCAGAAAAATAGCTGGGTCATGGTTTAATCGGAAAGATCCCAAAATGCCTAGCAGACCTGTGGCTTGCTCTAGTTTCAGAAATACTGTGTGAAATGTGGATCATAAAGCAGAATTTGGCTCTAAAACACTTAAATTAAAATTATTCTTAGGAAGGCTTCAATTAACTCCTCAGTAAAACTACCAGTATTCTCAATTTCGGTAGCTAGAGATGCTTATCAGAGTGGCAGATGGCCACACAATGCAACCATGTTATTTCATTTCCAAATTTATGTAAACTGAACTCATACTTTTTTTAAAAAAATAAGGCTTCTTAAATTTACCACCACAATCCTAGATCGAGATGAGGCTTTCTTTCTTTCTTTCTTTCTTTCTTTCTTTCTTTCTTTCTTTCTTTCTTTCTTTCTTTCTTTCTTTCTTTCTTTCTTTCTTTCTTTCTTTCTTTCTTTCTTCCCTCCTTCCTTCCTTCCTTCCTTCCTTCCTTCCTTCCTTCCTTCCTTCCTTCCTTCCTTCCTTCC